>KN538396.1:4024-57279 GCA_000797535.1 Trichuris suis | reverse complement strand
AGCACGCAGCGCATTGTACAGGCCAACTGCACGCGAAAGTGCTCTACAGAGAGTCAATTTATGATTAGGAAGATAGAGGAAGCATTCTACATAAAATGCAATCCCAACATTAACAGGGACAGTGGCATCGCAGTAAACGACTCCTGGGCTAACATCATCAGGGCCACAGACTGCTGCGTTTTAAATGGCTCTCCTGCGGTTGGACAAGGATTATTCATGACGGATTGTTGGCACTAAACAACTCCCCTCCCGCTCTCTCCCCAATTCATGCGTTCAAGTTCCGTACACGCTAAGCAAAGTTGCAAGTGAAATCATAAAAGCCATTATTACGAAAAAGGTCCGGCACAGACCAGACGAGAATGTCGCCGCGTAGCGGCGGCAAGAGCGGCTGGTTATTAATATTAAAACTGTGCAAGCACGAAGGCTGTGAACGAGACAGTTTCTTTGCATTAATGCCGGCCAGCACCAATGCACAGGCCGGCTTGTGCCTTCTTTCGCTGATGACGGAATCAGAAGTGTTCCGAAAGATTCGATATCATTTTGTTGCTTACGAACAGAGATTAAACCGTCTGAACTGTTATTAAATTCAACTGTTATGCTGTCACTCGTTATTTACGTTGATCATTACCGCTGAGGACGGGTCGAGAGTGGACCCGAAAGCCCCAGAGTAAAAAATTGGTTATCAACGGGTCCCATCGCACGTAAAACTTACCAAGATCTTAAACACGTTAAAAAGAAAAGGAAAGAATATGAAAAGTTATTGCGCGCTACAGAGACATAGTTATGCTCTGCCGGCTTTGCGCACTGCTCCCATGTGATCTAGTGGTTTAATCGAGCTAACGTTAAGAGCTATTAGTATTTGAGCAGTTGGCCTTGCCATTAACACCTTCTTTTCAGTTAATATATCACTGAACTGTTCTGACATGTTCGCTGAAAGAGATCTGTAGCATTCCAAAACTCTTCTGTAGCATTAAATCTTGGCTTTATTACCTAAGGAAAACAAGCCCAGGTAGAGGAATTCCGTTGACAAGCAGCAGTATCAGACAGAGTATCCATTATCGTTTTTCCATTTATTCCAGCTTGCAAAACAACTGCATGTAGGATATTGAAAACCACAGTGCCTTCTCCGCTAGAGACAGATCCAGAAGGGACCTGAAAGCTCCAGTATATATTAATATAAACATTTACTATTTGCGCAATGGGATACTCCGCAAATAAATTCTGCAACACACGGAATGCTGCTAAAAAGTCCATTGCTGCTATTTACCTTTTGTGGTTTCATTCACGGCGACAAAGGAACAAACTGTTCCCGAAAACTGTGCGTCACGTACTAATAGAGGAACGCGTCGTAATCTCATTTTTACTGAGAATTCCATGTATCTACTTTCAAGCTTTTGCGCTTTACTTACAAACATTGAAAAAGTCCAGAACGAAGCCAAGCTCGTTGAAATTATGATACAATGTGGACATGCTATGAAAAATCGAATTTCTTAACAAGCATTAGTACTGAAACAGATTCATCTAGAAATACGATTCTTTGCATCGGATCGGAAAGGTTCAATTTTATTTGTAATAACTTATCCCCACTGGCAATAAGCAGAGTATGCATGTAAAGAATAAGTGAGTCGCGGACGGAAAGATGGATAATCATTAGAACTCGCCAGTACATCGTTCGTAGGTATTTGTTAGTACAGAGCTATCAGAACAAATGCGCTCCGTGGCTGGAAAGGTGGCCTGTTGACTTTAACAGACGTCCTTAGCAAGCTCACAGCTTCGGCCAGAATTTCTTCCCAGCAGCTTTTATCATTTCGTTTTTGCGCAACAGGTTTGTTATACGGCCATCAATTTGACGTGTAACTATGCACTTTCATTAAAATTTTTTACGTGAAATAGATATTGGATTCACAATTTCAACTCGTTACTAATAAGTTGCCAGTTGAACTCTGCATGCTTGTCAGCCTGGGTAAACAGAAGGAAGAAAGAATTCCTCAGGACCGGTTGATTTGCTGCTCTTCAAATAGTGCTATTAGCCGACTTCTGCTGTTAAACTCAGTAACTTAATCTAGTGAGTTCATGCAATGCCAACTTTGAGCTTTGAAGAAAAAATCAGTTTATTGACCCGCAACGTAGCGGTCTTGGCAGCGCTTGCTGCCTTCATCGCGTCCACATCGCTAAGCTTCCATATGATGCTGCAGTTGCAACGTTACCAGAGAATGGTGACAGAAGCAATCGAAACATCATATAAGGGAAAGATCGTGGATAGTAAGACAATCCTCGAAAATAGCTTTAAAACTTACGAAGAACAACGTGTGAAGCGCTCGCCATTCTCAGACAGAAAATTATTTCGACGACGGAAGAACAGCAGCGAAGGAAGTAAGTTCTAACCAAGATTAAAACTTAAATGGCTGAAAATCCTAGACAATACTGAATGGATACACGTTTCTGGTTATCACAGAATGCCGGTATGCCAAGAGAACCTTACGTTTCCTGCTTGAAATTTCATTCCTAATTCAGAAACCAATAATGTTCCAGTTTTGTGTCGTGATCAAGCAGTTCTGCGTACTGAAGCAAAAACGATTTCGAGGAGCGCCTGGTAGGAGCAGCTTCATATTACTGTTATCAGCATAAACGTGGTACAGGCCAGCGAGGACCAGAAGGGTTACGAGGCCCTCCGGGAGACAAAGGTCCATTGGGCTTGACTGGTTTGCAAGGGCCTTTTGGTCCAATAGGGACCCAGGGAACCCAGGGCAAAGCTGGCATGAATGGTGAGTGCCCTTGAAATTATGGATGTTACTCCATCTATCTTTTAGGGACATGCAACTGCACAATCGAGGATATGTATAACCTTTTCCCCACAACTAGTACCGAGACGGTACAGTCAACGAGAGAAACAAAAGTTACTGCTCCAACGACTACTCAGCCAGTACCCTGGAAAGGTCTTGTTTCATTTTTCACGTCACGTTAAGCTTAATAAAGTCCAAACTTTAGAAACCAACGACACTGAAGTTATCGAGCCGGGACAAGTTGATCTTCAAGAGCCACACTATAACAAAAGAAGTAAGAACTAAAATCAGTTTAAACTTTGAATCCCAGTTCATTGCATCAGAATGCATCATTGAAAAGGTCGGAACGCCAGTTTTCCACAGCGAAAGTCAGTATGGCGAAGTTGGAGCATGGATGCAGGACGCAGCTCCTGAAGGTGGATATTCTGACAAGCGATGGGTTTTCGACGGGTTTATTTCCCCCGTACTGTATGAATACAGAACAGAACTGGACCTGCTCTATAAGCGTCAATCCGTTAAATATTATATAGACTATTTGGCTACTGGAACTGGTGGCGTAGTTTACAATGGTAGTTTCTTTTACCACCAGTATCAGTCTCCGTATATGGTCTGTTACCACCTGAAAAGTGGGCAAGTTCGACAGAAGAGACTAGCTCATCTTGCTTACAGGGTAAGAAAAGTAATTGCTTGTGAATGTTTTTCATTGCGTGTACATAGGACTGTTTGCTCAAAGAGTTCAGTCCTGACGGTGACGTTATCTGGGACTGCAACCGTACGTCAGTTCGGGACGACAACCTTTATGGAATGGAACACAACTTTGCTGATTTCGCTACTGACGAGAACGGTCTTTGGGTGATTTATCAAAACACGTTTAACAATGGCACACTGACGATCGCTAGCATAGATGTAGAAAGTTTAACGGTTCTTCGTTCACTACTTGTTCCAATGGGAAATGGAAAACTTATATGCAATATGTTCATAATGTGTGGAGTGCTCTACGGTCTGACCAGTTGTACAGATTACCAGTCAGAGATAAACTTTGCTTATCATCTATATGAGGAGAGATACCTTAACCTATCCGCAGTTTGGAGAAACCCTTTCCGTAGTACTACTATGCTAAACTACAATCCAAAGGACCGACGACTGTACTTTTTTGACAATGGGAACCTTCTTTCCACTCCTGTTCGGGTAAAGAGTGAGAAATGAATCTCATAGCGACTCACCGCTTAAACAGCAAGCTTTAATTTTCTTTCAATAGAGTCAACTTGAAATATTCCAAAGACGTTCCACTATCTACACGTCGACAATGGTCAGCTGCAACACATAGTCGTTCAATAAACTTGATGAATCATATGTACATTTTTGGTTGATTGCGACAATTCACAAGCGAGTTCAAGTACAACCGCATTTCAGAATAACTTCACAGCTAGCACTTCTTTAAAACAAAGACTGAAAAAGTATATCACGTGACACGTTGCTAATGGTTGTTAAGAAAGTCATTGTCATTACGCTTGCAAGTTTTTGAGGTCAGCCCCAAGACTTCCGCACTTGCTCTGAAGTAGAGGAGAGCAATATTCCATTCTGCGATATTTAAAATCGTACACGTTTGTAAAAGAGTTGCGTCAGCTAAACATAGCTTATGCTTAAACTGAAGCCAAAAGGACTCATTCATTCTTGTACCGTTATTGACCTCTTTCAAAATAAATTTTATTTGTGCTTACGTGAAAGGAGGGGATTTCGTTTCGCTGAAGACAAGGCACGGAAGCTTTGAAACACACCAATGATCCTATGAGAAAGAATCAAATTGGTCACTCCTGTTAAAAGAAGTTAAGCATTTTAAGCCAAAATGACTGCTGAAATAAAAGATTCCCTCTTAGGTATTTCATTAACACAACAGCATACTTTCCGCAGCATAGAATAAAATGTATCTCCACATTTTAAAAGATAGTCATGACATCATACTGATCACTAAATTGGAAGAAAAGTAATTTTTTCCCACCACTGTATAGGCAGGGAATTGATCGACATGAAAATTCTAGACTGCTACCTCGGTGAACTGGTGAGCTACTGAGAGTTCTGGTCGACCTAAAGCAGTGTTTCCCATACTTTTGCCCGCCATCGCACCCATAGACACTGTTATCGCCCCCTAGGGATTTAAGCTTTCCAGGTCCTCTGTTTTACGCGTTCACTTGGGCGGTGATCCTTTGACGTCGTTTCGGCGGCGCAGGTTGGACAGCTGGTCCATAGTTTTCCATATCTTGCTCCGTTTTCCTTCCGGTAGCGAGCCACACTGGGATTACCCCGACCGAAGAGGTATGGCCAAGACCGGCACGGTAAAATGGGCTGCCGAAAAGCGCGTGCCCAGTGATGGTAATGGCCTTTGCATGATCGCCTTTGCTTACGGTTAGGGGAGAGAGCATCGAGAATTCTTCCGGAGTTCGCATTGCTCCTTCGTCTGGCGAATAGTTTTCAGAAGAACCCCTTCGCGGACGCGTGCTGCTCACTTCGTTGAGTTGGCTATTTCTAATACCCTGCCTTTCTTTGCTCACGTGCAGATCACGCTGTTTCAGTGCATTGTGTTGAGATACCGCCTTTTATTTCATTCATGCCAACTTTACTGATACTTTACATCTGACGAACCGAAACTAATTTTTGGACGACCGGCTGTATGCTGGTCCGCAGGTCATGTAGGAAAAGCTTTCATTTGCTAGCTCAGCTCAAAGGGCAGATCAACGATAATACACAGATTTCCATAGTCAAGCTACGTACACGCCCCTGTGATTCGCGTCGAAGAGACTTCTTCTGGCTAGAAAAGGCACTTGACGTACTGAGGCCGCATCAAAATTCGTCGTCCTTTTCCTGCGCACCGGCATAAGTGAACGGCATGATTCCGCTTGTGACTTTCTGTGGAATAGACCACCATTGCATCAAGAGATGATGGCCTTCTTGTTAAACAAATTGCAACAGTCCCACGCTCTGCAGCGCCCTGCCGGCTTTTCGTCGCCCCCAGAACGACGCAAATCGCCCCCTCGGCACCCAGCCCACTGGGGGGGGCGATATTGCCTCCCTTGGGAAAAACTGATATGAAGCATCAGGTGAGAACTAAAAGCCTTTAAGACCTCAACAGTGTTAACATGCACGGAAGACAGGACGTGTAAGCGTAAAACTTTTATTTTGACAGAGCTTTCGCAATAAGCTGTCCTGTCTTCAGCTGAAGACAGGACATGGTCAGTCCCAAAAGATCCTCAAGATAAAATGCTTACTCTTACATGGGCTGTTTCCCGTATGCATTAATAGTAGTGAAACTTTACGCGGCAGGAAACTGAAGTCGATAGCATCGCCATTTCATCGCTGACATTAGAGAACCGGAGCCCTCCGGTCTTCTGAATAGTTACAAGCAAGGCATGCCGCTCAGACCAGTGGCACCTAGCATAAACAGTGGAACTCAGGAGATGTCTCATCAGACAACCGAAAATGCTCTCACCTAATTCGTATGCTTCGTATTGTTTTTCGTCAATAACATACCCAGTCAACTGGTAGTCAAGCTTAATTGCACAAGTAAAGTCCTATTGAGAAAAACCGACCGAAATCAAGCATTCACAAAAATAACGACACTTCAACGAATCGTTATTATAATGGACCGTCGATATACACTGCTTACCGTAATCTTAGCTGCGGAATTGGGAAAATCTGATGACAATATTAGCTGCACCTAAACAGCCGCTATAATAAAACTTTCAGCCAGCAGTCATGCAAGAGTCAATTAGTAACTGGCAATAAATGGATAACGGAGCTTGAGTACTATGCGTACTGTAACAAAACGCGTTGTGCAAATGGGAAAGTTAGTTCCACGTTTTGAATTTTATTGGCACTGTTGAAACGTAGCTGTTTCACGAAGTAACACTGTGAAATTGGTACAGGTAAGTGTTTTTGATAATTAAAGTTGTGAGAAGCTATGCGTTATTCAACAACACAGATCAAAGTAAGAATACGATTTGTGTGTGCGTGTCTGTCCCCAAGTCTTCGTACCAAGAATACGCGAAAAAGATTTTCATTACTGATATTCGCCTGTTCCCGTTGTCTGGACATTTAATTTTCAACTGGAGACTGAGCTATGAGCGGGAAAATAGCGCGTTTTCAAAGTTAAATGAAACAGCAATCTTGAAGTGGGAGTAATGTTTTGTGATATCAGCTTTCTGCCGTGTGTTGTGTTGTCTTTCTAGCTTTTCTCGCTTCTCCTGGATTTTCGCCAATATCATCTATGGTTATTTTCCACACTTCTTCGTTAGTGAGTTACTCGATCGACTCTTCGCGGTAGATTTGTGTTAAAATGGTTACTGAAGCAGTGAATTGCAGCAGTGCGTTTCTTGCCGGCGAGAGGCGCTAAGTTGCATTTGATTTCTTGCGACCTATGCAGTAAAGAGCCAGCCTCCCATCTTCTTGATTTGTGTAATCAAGTTTATGAGCATTTTGGAACGCTTTCGGTGGTTTTGGGTAGCGTTTCTCTCCCTGCATTCTTGTTAATATGTTTTGTTTTCTTCGTTTTCTCAGACATGTGTTTCCTACCGTTCACCAGTGTGTGACACTGTAGAATCATTTTTACGGCAGTCGGTGATGTCCGTGGGCAGGTATACCGTGGCGGTCCTGAAAAAGGAAGACCGCCGTGAAAATGGTTTTACTTGAAGCCATCATCCTGTTATCGAAAAGGTTACACCTTTAAGAGATGTGTGGCAGTATTGTTCTTGTTCTTGTAACAGGTTAGTTTCTCGTTACGCAAAAGCAGTTTGATTTCGTTTGTATTTGACAGAGTTTCATTGAATAAAAATCACCATGAAGAATGAATGAGTGGGAGGCGCGGACTTTCGACTGCTGCCATTGAGTTCAGGCTTAGGCTTAGCCTTTGGCTAATGGGTAGGCTTAGACTTCGGTCTGAGGTGAAGGTCGAGGTTATCTGTTGGGATAGATAAGCTCAAGTGGGACGCCAGTCACGGCTAAACGGTTTCAGCCAACTGACAGCAGTCAGGCATCATGTACTCGTGAGTAGACATTGTTCATTGAAAACGGAGCACCTTTCCTAAGATTTTATTAGTACGAAGCTCCCATTCTTTCCGTTCGATTCACTGAGCTGTTATTTTGAAATTCCGGCTCTCTTGAAAATGTCTAGAAGCGTTAAAAATTAAAACAAATGACTTTCCATTAGCAGCATTTGGCTGAGCTTATTGCGAAATGCTAATGTCCGAAGTAGAACATCCGGAGAAAACAACAACACGTTGAGAAAAATCAGCTCAAGCGATTACGTCAAGAGGTGCGAGAATGAAAAGGGCATATTCATGTTCAGCGTTAATAAGTGCCGTTCCGTTCAGGCGTGAATTTACAACGCAGTGTAATATACCTTGCTACCGTAAAGCTTGTATACTTTAATCAGTGGTGAATTACGTTGTTCTCTGGTGGTTCCTTTTACAGTAACTCATTGAATCATGAGCGAATTCACGCGACCTCGAAGTGCAAGGTAGTATCATGCCCGAATCACTGTTGCCAGTATAAAGAACTGTGTTGCAGAGGTGGAATTGGAAGAGCACGCCTGACGACCGGGCAGAGTGGATTAACGCGTTCGCCTGTAGCCTCTTCCACTGGGCAAACACGTTCGGCCAGATTTAGACCGAACTTATCAATGGCTGGAAAGCGAATTGAGGCCTCAGACGAACTTGCTTCCTCAAGTTCCCGTGGCAGTGGGCAGCCACATCGTGGCATTCGTGGAAGAGGAAGAACACAAAGAAGGGGAAGAAGAGGCGAAACAGTGATAGTCGCTGCAGAAGGAATATTCTCAGAGGGTCTTGCTGCTAGGTCGCCATCCGGCCAGTCCTCCTCTGATCTAGGAAAGCTGCGCGTGAAGGAGCGATGCATTCGAGCAGATCCCACCGAAACCGATGAACAGGCTCTAGATTACGTTATGGACGATAGTGTTTGTTTATTGGGTAGTATTGCTTTTGTCGTCATTAAGATGTTTTAGAAAGATGTTTCGGACGATGAAGATGTAATTCCGCCAGAATTCGTCTTTCTCGACAATGCTTCAGCGGCTTCATCAGCGAAGTTCGAAGGCATCTCGGAGCTACTACTTAAGAATGCAGAAGGTATCACTTAGTTCTGCGCTCCGTGGTCCGATAGCGGTCGTACGGTGTCGTCAGTTTATGACCTCAAGTTCATCTACTTGCGTGCTAACGTCTTCTTTCATTGCAGATCAATTGGAAGATCGGTTGTTTCTGATGAGATTTCCCAGAGCTCTGCCATACTTACTTGGTTGGCTAAAGCCATTTCCAGAGGAGCTGAGAGTATCAGAGGTTGAGGGGCACAGTGTTTCTGAGCTGTCCGCTGCCTGCACGGCATTTGTTTTAGGAGATGGACATAAGGAACGCAGACCACCCGTTTGTTTACTTGGACATTAGATGCAGTGATGATGAGGGTGGTGGTGCTGGTGGTAGACGTGGTGGTACTGGCGGTGGGCGTGGAAGGGCTGGAGGTAAAGATGGTGATGCTGGCACTGGCGGTGGTGGTGGCGGCGGTGCTGCTGGCGATGGTGCTGATGATACCGCTGGAGATGGTGGTAATGGTGCTGCGGGCGATGGCGCTGGTCATGACAGTGATGGTAGCAGTGATAGCGATGGTGAATGTGTTCGCGGCTATCTTAACGTTCACCGCTCAGGCAAGCTTTCCCTCGATGTCGAAACGATCAGTAAAGACCTGATAAGGTTGAACGTCGAATCAACGCCGTGTACTTTCCCGCAGGTTTTTTACTTCAACGTAAGTGCGTGGGTATGAGGTTGATGCAATGTTTCTTCAGAAAGTTTACCGTGTAGTGGTTGATGAATCCGCTGAAGATGAGGGTGTGTTATCCTATCTAGGTGAGACGGTCGAGAAGTTGAATTGTGTTCCAGATGGATCAAGCGTAAAGAAAGTTGATTATTTAAAAGAAATGTGATCAGACGCCAAGCCTGTGAAGAAAGTGTTGGCATCATGTATATTAGTCGGCTGGTTTACTTGGTTTGAATCATGATGTTAAAAGGTGCAGTAGGTGACATTTGAACTCAACTACTGTTGATAGTTTTACTGGTCTGCAAGACTTGTTATTTCATCACGTTTCGGTTCTCCGCATGTACACATCACTGAAACTTGTGGCCTGGCCTTTGAATGTTTGCTAAAACAGAGTCTTAAAATGGTTACTGAGTGTAACGAACTCTTTCTGTCTCCAGAAGTGTTGAAACCTGTCGTCTTCGACTACGGAAGAGCTGCAACAGTTTGCTTCCTGAATGGAAATTGAGGAAAGAGCCGAAGAGGATAACGCTTATAATAAGAAAACTTGTAAAATTGCAGAAAGGTCAGGTACTTTAAAAACCGTTGAACAGTAGTTGCGACGGACGGAAGACAGCGAGAGAATTCGAAGTCCTCTTATTCCTCTTCTGATACAGAAGGAATCAGAGGAGGAATAAGAGGAGTTGGAATTGCAACAATACAAACAGCTGCTGCATGAAAGGGGAACACTTGCAAAACAATAAAAGTATACTTTTATGTCACACTTCTAAGGCGCATTATGAGGGCGGTTCAATACGGCCATCGACAACTTGTATGGCAATGGTTCATAAGAGCTAAGGAGGGAGAACTAAAAAGGTGGAAACTTTAATGAAACTGTGCTTTTTTCGCAGTCATGTGTCTTAGACGCGATTGCTAATTAAATGCAATAGAGCCTCCAGTATCCGAACGAAGCAAGACTTTGGAGCAACCCTCGCTTGGTCCAATTACCACCTGTGGGATCTACTGTACTCTGCCCGCTCAAGCTATTGTAGCCTTCAGCGTTTCTTCGGTGCCTTCGAAAGTCCTTCCTAGAGCGAAAATAAGTACAAATTCAGCTTCTCCGTGAAACTGAAACTTCGTAAGACGGGGATACCTGTAATTTCAAGTTTTAAGCAGCTTTTCACTCATATCCATTAAATTACCTCAATTGTTAAACAATCCATCACAAATTAACGAAGCGATCGCCAGAGACATACATACCAGTTTTTACGCTTAACAGTGAATATATAAACCTGCATACCAAATATTTACCATGACTATCGACGACCCTCTGCCAACTACTGGAGAGGCCGAAGGTCCCTAGCGATGACGTTTGTTGGTTAACACAATAAAATTGCAATCTATCTACTCGAAAAAATAGAACGCATATTATTATCATTAATATGTATACTTTAATGGAAATGTATAAGAAACATCAGAACGATCAAAGGTCTTTCTTCAGTAGTGTTTGTACGAGTAGTGGTTGAAGAGGTATTTGCGAGAATACCGCTTCCAGCGAATATCGACTACTTCTTTCCATTCGTTAGTTCCACGTTAATGAATTAACTAGATCGACGTTGAACAGCAAGTTGTCTATTGCGATGCTGTGCTTACTTTAAAAAAATTTGCTGCTAAAACCAAGATTACTTCAGATTTCAATAAATTTGTTAAACTCTTGTATGGTAAAGTTGCAACGGAATGGACTGCATGAAATTGCTCCCATTTAAGCATGTTATGTAGTCCGAATTCGTAAAACGCCCTGCACTGTTAGTTAAGTATTAACAAGCTGTAAAGGTAAGCAAAACGATAGATCCATTGCAGGTGCACCTTAGACAGCCGCCAAGTACGCTAATGCCTTGTGACTTAAGAAGAGCCTTGAAATTGCAAGCTTGAGATAGGGAAAACAATTTATTAACAACAAATAGCTGAAAGCATAACACTTTCACTCAAAATGCTGTCAGGCAGCGCTTTTTGGTTTTCCAGCTAATACAACCTCCCGGAAGTCGTGTTTGTCTTGATGAATGTACGCTTTGTCTACTGAGAATTCAGGTTCACGCACTTTTACCATAGCCAGGAGAACTCGACCGTGTATTCCGCTTAACGATTGCAAACAGCAAGACGTTTGGAGCAAGCAAGGATGCTGCGGATATATAGACGTTTTACAACTAAATAACAATTATTAATAATAAAGCAATTACTCGAACTGAAATAAGCTATAAATTTAAACTTACTTAGACAAACCAACTGGAAACCAGTAAACGAGTCGCCCGCCAATTTTCAGGTAAGTGGCTGCAAAATTCAGTAGATCCAGAAGAATGCTCAACAGATCGTATTTAATCTTTGAGGGGAAATGTGGGCCTGCATGAATTCTAAACCATCTGCCTTAGACAAAATAATTGAGGGACTAAAACGAACACTGGCTTATTTCGTTGTTTCCTTTCCCCGATACAGGTGACTTTTTCTCTTAGGCCATATGGAGCTGATGCAACGCAATATAAGTACAAGCCATTATTTTTAAAGTTGCAATCTTACGGTCAGTAACAATAGAGTCGAAGCGGAGCTTTGGCTGGAATGTAAGCACGCTCGAATCGGCTACAATGATGCCAACATAACGAGAAAGCAAGTTGTACTGCTCGAAATTTCTTCGAACGCTTTCCTCAGGCAGCCGGCACATCATGTGACTCCTGGACGGCCTACCTGGCAAAATAAGATCTTCTAAACCGTAACACAGTATCTATCTAATAACCGATCACCTCTTCCGTGCGCAACATTATAATCAATTTCAGCACCTGCGCAATAAGCTCCGAAATGGGCGCACGACAGAAGGATGCTACCTAAAATAAATGCATACTAATAATACAATTTTGTGATCTTGTCATAGCTGCATAATGGACTAAGGACCTGTTCCAACAAAAGGGTCGTAGACGAAATCGCCAGGAGAAACTTGAGCAATATTAGCCATCAGGAATGACAAAAACGGATCCATAGAAGTGTTGCCAATAAAAATTCGTGTTTTAAGGTCATACCGCCAGGGGACTTTCGATTGCCCTTCGACAACCTATGATAAAGGACGTAGTGAATTCGCGCATTTTTGAACGGAATGACTGAGTTCCAATCGTTATTGAAATGGATTGATCTAAGGTGACGTTGTTCATTAAGCTAGTAACTGCAAAGACCAAGGCACAATCAGTTTCAAAATAGCAGGATCCTGAATGTGCATGGTAAGGAAGGGATGACTCCGCAACGAACTTATGCAACTTTGAGTCTTACTGAAAAATTTTCGTCCGGATATCCCATATTCTCTTATGCTGTAAGCTTAAGGTTACGTATTTTCAAGAACAAGCTGCCCGCGTGACATCTTGTCCGGGTCTTATTTTACAAATAATACATACAACTAAGGGCTTATTAAAAGAAATTAATAAGAATCAAGTCGTTTCAAAAACCGATAGATTAGGGACGAAAATATAATGAATTGCACTACGCTGGTTTGTCTGACCCACGTTAGTCGAATAATAACTTAAAGACTTCGACACTCAACGCACCAGATGTCCGAAATACAACTTTATCGGCTGATCAGTTGGCTTTCCTAGGTTCATGCCATAGTGCTCAAACAGGAAGAACTGGTTCGTTGGAAAGTTCAAATCAACTTCTCCTTCGACGGATAGAAAAGCAAGCTCCTGCGTAGAAAAAGTAGCTTATTCGTATGCAGTGTCATCCATTTCGTCTAATGTAACTTGAAATCTATTTTGCTTGTACTCCATATTCAGTTTCTTTCCAAAACTTTCAACGTTGAACTTGAACGGCTCTTTCCAACGAATGAGACGCTGGGATCAAAATCCTTTAAATCTGAAGCATAAATTGTCCAAGGTTACCTTATAAGAATTCACTTGCAATCTTAGTTTTCCATATAGTTCTTCGTAGGTTTCAGCTTCGGCCCAAAGCATGCAGCAATTTCGCAGCAAAACGCTTCTAGAAGCGACTTTACGAACGTCCTCAATAGACGCATAATCGACTACGCAAAACGGTGACTAAAAGAAGTTGATTAACAATACATAGTACATTGCGCAAAGCATCGCGCGCCTTGGAATCGTGTCTCACGTTCCATTCAATGCCAAACATTCCCATAAGAGCTGAGAGTTCCTGGAAAGAACGGCTAAACGCGAAAAAAATCAAAGTGTATTCAGCCTTACAGCTTCTCGAAAGGCCAAATGACGATGAACGTAGTAGAATAGATATCGGCTCTTACTGTCCATCATTCGCAGTGAAGATTCCTGTTCGTATACAGCAAATAAATCGAAGAACTTCGATAGTTACCGAAAGTTTCGAAAAATCTTGTGTATGCTAGAAGCAACACTGAATAGCTTTAAACGCATAAACTTATTTCATTTTAATACCAACAACTTTCGGAACTCAAAGAATGCAATATTAGTGGCAGTGAACTGTGATCGAAACTCCAGTTACTTAGTGAGCAAACTCTAAAGGCATTCATGTTTCGTTATTTCTCTCATTTCCTTTCAAGCGACTTCGTATCGACGAAAGTAAGAATTAATAAATGGATTAGAAATTAGCAATAGATTGAGAACGCATTTCGTGTTTTTTAATAGATACAACGCATGAGCATCTTTATCTGCAAAAGAAAACCGGAATTCATAAAACTGTTTCACGGAAAATCTATTAAAAGACGTCTCGAAGTTATCAACCAATCAAAGTTTCCTCTTAAAGGCACACACAGGTGGCTTACCTGATTAATGCACATATAATGTGGATATGCGTGTGATGTGGAATAGGCCAACCATTAACGCTTGACTTAATTAATCGAAACTTGCATACCGCGTTTCTTCGCTAAAGTTAAAATCGAACCTACGCAGCTAGTGGTATTTCGATTGAAAAACACCGTTCTCGCCAGAAGGCACATTTTGGAAAACAATTACACAGTAACTTCCTGAATGTATGGTTCTCAAGTAGGTTGCAAAAGGAGACAGCACGTTCTTCTCCTTGAACTTTGTTTCAATATGTTACTTTTCTTGAAATATTTTTACAAATGATAAATCGTTCCTGTCTTTTGTCTTTGTGGTCAACTAAGCTTTCATTTATAGTTTTATTGTCGTGCTAACTTGAGCATCGAATATTCTTAGCACTTGCGCCATGGATTTGTGCCGGCCTGTCTAAGCGGTAAAAAGAAAGAAGGGTATGATAGTTTGCGGTTTATAGAGGAAGTAAAAATGAAAGCTTGTAAAGAATAAGCTCAACAACTATTAATTTGTCAGTCTCATCTCTGCATAAGTTCGTTTGAAAATAACAAGAACATTAAGTGCAAAGCGGTTGCCTGAGCAGTTGCTATTAGTATTGCTCCATTCTTCGAACCTAAAATGGGCTGTGTATAACATCTAATCCACGATGACTGTTATTTTAAGTGTCTGCCATGGAGAGTAGTGACGTTGCAATAGTTCAAGTGATCAAGGTGGCGCTAGAGCATGGAATTGCACAATTTTGCTGTCACTACCGCTATAGATGGACAAGAACCAACGAACCAACCTGATTAATATTGATCCTGAGAGCTACGTTTATTTTTCATTCACGAATGTGGGGCCAACGTCATAACGACTGTGTTGGCTGAATAAGACGAAGCCATAGATCACAAGATCATGAAAGCAAAATCCTGTCACCAAAGAACCCACATATACAAAGACGTTTGCCCCAAGTATAATAAACACCTTTTCCAAAATATGGAAAAAATAAATCAAGATAAAATGAAGTTAACGTAGTCAACAAGGGTGATGGAGCAGAAGTCAATGACGTATGGGGGCCTCTCATTCATCACGCGAATTGATGTTCCTTGAGAACATAGTAATTCCAGCATCCATCAAAAATTGGATCTGACGCGACTACCATCCCCTTCCCTTTTCCACATTTTTAATTTTGTTTTTTACTTCTCTTTTCCGTCTCCTCAGAATTTTCAATGCATACTTTATCTTACGCGATCGATCACGATCTATGTTCACATTCATCTTACGTTATTCACGATTATGCTATTTCCTTCCCCATTTTTATGTATCAAGACAAAACCGAATTCCCGTCTGGCTGTTTTTGTTATCGTAACTCCAAGACTTCCCCTTGACCCAAAACAACAGCGGTCACATGGACGAGACTAACTGGGGAGGTTAACGGATCCGTATAAAAGGGCGATGCGTAAAGACAGAGGGATTTCGGTTACGTATGTTGGTTGAATATCGACGTTTGTGTTTCTTCAAGTAAAAAGCCTATCATCCAACAGACATGACACCCATCAACCGCCTATGCATAATTAATTTCTTAGCCCATTATTTCATTTCTCCATATTTTTGTTTCCTTCCATTCTTAGTGTTCTTCATCGCCGTTTCTCCCTCTTCTTTTCCACCATGTTATCTTTTTCATCCCTATCTTGTATAAGCTTTAATTTTACAGTAGGTGCCCGTTTTTTGCATTCAGTTTTCAATAACCGAAGCTTTCGGGTTTGCACCATCACCATCATCAGCGGTAACCAGCAAACCAGCAGACTAACAGACTTCATCTCTATCTCTTGTTTTACACTAATTCAGTTCCCTTTTCTTGAAGATTGGATTTCCTATAACGGGCGTATAGGTTTTCCTGAAGCAGGTGATGGATCATGCATTTAATGAGACATTGGGTTTAAAAAAGGAGGGAACAACTCGAAGCTTTCAGGGCTATCAAGTCTCGTCTTCAGCGAAATAAGGTGAAAAGTGTGGCTGTGGTTTTAGTTTTCCTCTAGGTTCACTTGTAACAAGCATTGCCCTAAACATGGCATTGCTAAGCCTCATTTAGCAGTGTCTACTCAGCTCTAATTCCGATTTGCAGATTCACTTTACAGTCATTCTCTTGAACAGCAGTTTATGAAACAAAATAGCTTTCACCGTATTTCCCTAAGGGTAGGATCTGTAGTTCTGAGAGTTTCGAGTTTTTTCCCTCCTTTACATCCAGTATCTCACTGAACGGACAAACCATCACTTCCTTGATCAATTTAGTTTACCTTCCAATGATGTTTAATGGATTAGCGTTTCACTTCACAACCAAAAGCACCAGAACTACGGTTCAAACTAACAACGTTGTTTAAATTGCTTATGTGGTAAACATGTTGTCGTGCAACCAGGGTGGCCGCCGACGAAAACAGCGAATGGAGGCAGTCCCTGGGTCACACGTAATAGCCATGATGCCTGAACCCGCTACTGGACGTGACCTGACCCGGCCAGGACGAGAGGACTATGTAAGGACGGGACGAACGACTGAGGACGATTATTCATTTGGTTTTTCGCTCGCGAACGGTAGCCAGCATTTCGGTTGAATAAAACGAGTGCATACTTCTCTTGTTCTGTCGGTTCAACCTGCGCAACAAGTTATCGAGGCAATATGGATACGTATGGCACAGACGGATCGATCGACGTACGGCTCATCCCTGAATTCGATGGGTCACATGAGCAATCCATAATGGAGTGGCTGGAAAAAGTAGAACTGGTTTGCAAGCTACGTGGAGTGAAGGACGTCGCCAGCGTCATACCCCTGCGCCTCACGGGTGGCGCCTTCGCTGTCTACCTGCAGTTACCTGACGACGATAGGAAGAGTGTGGAGAAAGTGAAGCAGGCCTTGTTATCCGCCTTCGCAGGAGACCCCTTCGTTGCTTATGATCAGTTCGTCTCAAGAAGACTGGGTAGCACCGAGTCTCCTGACCTATTCTTAGCAGAGCTGCGGAGATTGGCATCACTTTGTGACATTGTATCAGAAAAAGCTCTAGCATGTGCCTTCGTCGCTGGGCTCCCCGAAGGCGTCCGCCAGCTACTGAGAGCGGGATCACGCATGGAAGAACTCAGTTTGGCTCAGATGCTCGCACGTGCCCGAGCAATTCTGACAGACGAATGCCCAGCTACGGTGCGAGATGCGTGCCTCAGTGCCAGACAGTCAGGACCAACAGCGCAAACTGCCGTGCGGGGGTTGCGCTGCTACGCTTGCGGTGGCCGAAACCATTTCGCCAGGGACTGCCTAGCCCGCCGACAGAGTTCCAGCGTCAGTAACCGAAACGGCGGACAAGACTCGCGACATCCTGCGCGGAATCACGGTTTCAGACGCCTCGGCGCAGCCACTTCCCGTCGCCAGGGAAACGAGGATGGGGTGGAGGAATCGGCGCCAGCCTCCTTCCCTCGCGTTCACTGAGTGAGGCGCTACCAGCAGTTCGGATGAGAGTGGAAGGTGCACAACGCGAGGTTTTGGAGGATACGGGCTGTTCGAAATGCATCGACCACGCTTCATGTTGTAGGGGATGGAGAAGAGCATGCATGAGCTTAACCACAATGGACGGCAAGGAGTTCCGTTGCCAAGGCACTGGCCTCGTCCGTCTACAGCCAGCTGGTCGATACCCGATCGAAGTAGAAGCGATTTTGACGGAAACAGAGCTTCTCAGGTTCGACTTCATACTGGGCATGAATGGGATAACGGCCTTCAGCGGAGTGACTGTAGACAGTCAAAGGCGCGTACAGTTTGGACTGGGAAGCCCGGGAGTGTGCGCGGTCGTCGACTCTCAGATCAGACTAGACGAGAGAGACTTCATGGCGATGTACAGTCCCGACACGCCATAGTTGTACACGCCTCAATCATTTCACAGGTGCTTAAGAATACTCTGCCTTGAAGGCTATTTTGCAATATCACTTTTGTATTTTATTTGAACATTTCTGCGAGGACTTGAGAAGGGCTGCTTCCCAATAAAGCTTTAATTTCTGCTTCCAGACGTATACTCTTTGCAACGAATATGGTTATTAGAATAAAAAACGGGCACCTACCGTAAAATAAACGTTTATACAACATGAGAATACGGACATTCAAGAAATGTACACAGTACAACTTTCACGGATTACATTTTTTGACAGACGAACAAATGCTGTCTGAGTGCTGCCGGTTGTCCTCGCAGCGTTATGCGGGCTGACTGTGAACTGCGGTGGGACTTTTATGTAGGAAGGCCTAAAGAAGAAAGTGACTTACTTTAATAGGAACAAACGTAAACCAGTAACTGGTAAAAAGCAGAAGGGGAAAATAAAATGGAAGTTAAGGAACTTAGAAGAAAGTAAAGCAATGAAAATAGGTGCGGTGAGTGGGTGGAGGATATATGGAAAGCTCATATATAAATAAATAAACGGTCATACCAGAAGGGAAAAGAAATCAAGGAGGACAGAGAGGAAAGAAAAGGTATAAATAAAAATAAGGAAATTTCATCGAGGACAGAACAGTTGCTTCCTTCTTTAAACTTTCCAATCTAAAAACACCACCCCAGTCACCGTCAGAGCTGCGGAAGTGCCGGAATAGCATTAGTACTCCTGTCAAAAAATGCTATCTACAACTGTCTTATTCCGTACATTTCTTCAGAGCAAATGTGCATACATCATTACGAAGGATCACAGTTAAGAATATTGGCTCTGAAAATGAAAAATGCTTTCTTGCAATCACTAGAAAGGATAGTAATTTCATATATGAACGTATATGGGATGTGAACCTTAATCTATTCATAACTAAATTTTTAAACAAGTTTATGTTTAACACTGACGAATGGACAAGATTACCCTCTAAGCTCTGTTTCGTGAGAGTTTCAATAAGTGGTCCCTTTCCGCAAAGAAGTTATGAATTTGCACAACTAAGAACAATGTCTTCAAATCTGAGAGTTATGAAGCTTTAATTGTAAATGGCATTGGGATCCTAGCGAGTATATCCTTGACCCAGTAACGGAACTTATTATCATCCTGGAGTAGGTTATAGAGTTTAACCTTGTAGCAGGAATTTAAATTATTTTTATCAAGGAATGTTCATCTTCGTCTCAATGACCTAATGCTAATAACATTTTTAGACGGGTGAATGGACTATGGAAGAAGCCTAGGAAAATAAGAAAAAATCCACCTGTGGCTACTACTATAAACAGTTAATTCAAAAAGGACACCTGGGTTCTGAATGTTCAGCAGTCCGCATGGTCCTGTGCAGTTGATATTGTCGGAGCATGGCAACCTATACTGTGAACAGAGCACCTGTTTCACTCCTACCAATAGTTCCTGGGATAAAAATGCTAAGAGAGTCTATGAGATTTTCGCTGGTTTCGATTACT
Organism: Trichuris suis; assembly: GCA_000797535.1. Taxonomy (NCBI): domain Eukaryota; kingdom Metazoa; phylum Nematoda; class Enoplea; order Trichinellida; family Trichuridae; genus Trichuris; species Trichuris suis. The sequence continues at coordinate 37,539 of KN538396.1, read as the reverse complement.
GGGTCTGATAACATTAGAGGCTGTTTCATGCACAGGGAAGTGGGGTGGGAATTTTTACGGTTTTCATTGATATCAGTATGCATACGTCCAACCGTTTATGGAAGAAGTGACAAGCCAGGACAAGCAGCAGGTATAGACTATGTTGGAAGAAGTAACTTCCTCGGGTGACACTTCCTGGCGACTTGCCTGCACACGTTTCTCCTTTTGTGCACAGTACGGCCAGCCGAGGACGTTCCCTGTCATCTTGTCGCTTGTGCGCTACTGGTCGACTAGTTATTCACCTCTCTGTATTCACTCTGCTATTAAACCGTTTGTCTACCGCGTGAGTTACACGTTGTCTAAAGACATACTCCAACAGACTACCACAATTAAAGTTATTAAGTTAATTTATGGAGTTACCTGTACCATTAGAGCAGGCAGCAACGCGGCATCAAAGCAGTACGACTCGAACCCTGTATAAAATTTGGAAAAGTGAAAGAAGCTTCCATTATCTGAAACATCAAAAATATGAGTGACGGACACAGCGTTGCAGTCTGCAGTGTCTGGGTGAGATTGATCACAGCTATGGAATACCGTTGAACTTGAAAGGGTCTAAGAAAGGTCCGCAGAGCATATTTCCCAGTTTTCATATGAATTTTATCGAAGTTCTGATCACATGCCTGCTTAAAATGCGATTTAAGCTCGTCGCTGCTCTTGCGTTGATCCACTGTCACATTAATCTTAACTTTGAAAGAGAATGGCAGAAAGCTTCCTTAGTTGTCTTTTGTTAGCCGGCTGTGATCCTGATTTCTGAAAATTCAGAGCTTAACGTTTCACAACTTTCTCTTGGATGACGCGCATGCGATTAATCTTGTTGTTATGATGGACGCCAAGGAAGAACCCCTCACAAAAAGTTGAATAGCCTGTTGTTATGTAAATGAAACTGGATAGAAGACATCAGCATGGAATGTGATGGCAGATTCTTTCTTCTGGGCTCTCTAGGCTTCTGATCTTGCCAAAGTATAAACCGCATGGTAGATTACAAAGGATTACTCTATCCCTACTCTGGCGTATTAGGGTGACCTTTAATGGCACGTTGCCATAAGAACAGAGCATCCACATAATAGATCATGAGTCAAATATTTTCTGGAGTTTCATTCTATAAATGTTATCTGTTGTTCCGCTTGCTCTGCCTATCTAAGCTGATAGTGAAGAGAAGATATAACAGCTGGACAGTACCAATATAACCGACATTGCGCATTTTAAAGGCCTCTCTAACGTTTGATCAATCACAGCAGCGATTTGGGTATGAGTTCACTAAAAGAGAACCCTGGAAATGTCTTTTAGGTGCATAATGATAACTTGTAAGGTAAGAAGTAAAAGTTTCCTAATAACTTCTACAAATGATTGTATACTCGAAGCAGTTATGCAAATCGCTGCTGTAATGACGCTACCCCAGCTGTCTCACGCATCAATATTATGAGCAGCGCAGACTGTCGGTAGGCAAAGTCTTCTATTACGGAACATTTATCCTGCTTTTACAGTTGCGTTTGTTTAGCTGTCTGGAGGAGAAAGGAAGACATGAAGTACCAGAGGCTACATTTCAGCTTCTGCCTTAGAGGAACTTATGACTAATGCTGCCTTGCTGCACTTTTACTATAAAGTCAATGAAGTGACGTAGAAATTATTGTTTCGTAGCTTTGTCTAGTTCATCATCCACTTATGCAATTTCAGCTAATGCCTGCTTTTGTGCGCAAATGTATTTATGCAAAATTCATTACCTCATTTCCTTTCTTGCATTTGAAGAATGCTTCTCAAAAATGAGCTAAAGAGCGCACTTAATCTAGATGAAGCTTAGTTTTCAACTGCACAGGACTGCACCTTAGCGTGCGGGTTGATGGCCTTCTTTTGTTGCAATTTTAAATTAAAAGTTCGCTTTCTGATGACGACGTATAGTTTTGTATTGATTGCAAAGTAACGACACCCAACTCGTTCCAGAAAAATACTCATTAAAAAGGCAATCTGAAAATTTTCAAATTTGTACTCTTCCAACTTCTACTAGTACATTGTAAAGCTCAAATGTTTTATTTTGTTGCGGTAATTCTAAAAGAAGTACAATAATCTAACCCTGTGATAGAGGAAACATGTCTTCATATTTCTGCTCTAGAGACCAAAGCTATCTTCTTTCACCAAATTTATTGGCTTTGCAACATGTCGTGTATTTCAGAAATAGGTGACTTGCCTGTAGCTACGTCCCGTTTTAATGGTACAGGTGTTACGGTCTTCCGCTAAGCGCTTGATCGCTTTCCAGCTCTCTCCGGTTAAGCGTTTCTTTATTTCATCATGTTGCATCACTGGCAGTAAGGGTAATATCGTGTTTTTTGCCAGTGAATGATGACATGTTCTAATCTCTTAAATATTGATTTCCCCATCTAGAATATATAAGGACATGACGGTTGAGCCTGTTTTGAGGCAGTGAAAATATTTGCAATATAGCTTCTGGTAGCACCTATAGTAATTTCCCACATGACAGTGTTTCGGAAGACGGGGTGTCTTGTAACGGGCTTCGGTATTTTCATAATTAATCTTCAGTTCATGGCTTTTGCCCATGCATGCTTTCGCATGACAGCGTGTGGTTTTAATTTCCCTCTAAGTTTATCTGTAACTATAGTTGTCTTATTACATAGGGCATTTTCAATCCTTGTTTAGTAGTCTGCTCAATGTTAATTCTGATTAGTCGATCCACGTTCATACGCTTGCTCTCTTGAGCACGAAGTTTATATTGTGAAGACTGAAATCACTGCAGCTTGTAAATTGACAGTCATATCCTGAATGCCGAACTTAAGAGAAGTTTCGTGACTCAGAGGTTTTAATCGTCCACATAAATGCAGGAAGCGTTACTAAAACCAATTGATGTACTACTTGTTGGCATTAATTGTCGTTTGGGCAATGTGAAATTGCAATCCACAGTGTCATGCATTTACTACTTAGTACGTATCGATTTTCTGAACATTTCTCTGTGGGAACTCCTTTTTGCATCGAACCGCAGTAAATCGTCTTTTCACGTCTATTTACTTATTAGTCTGTTAAATGAAGCTCCTGACTTTTGCGAAGTTTCGATCCAGCGTAACCGACACGATTACTGTTTTCGATCCTCTGACGACATAAAAACTTTTATGCTGTTTACTTTCATAGGATCTTTCCTTTTCCTACGTTGCGTTAACCTCATCCAACCAACTGTCGCGGTGTATACGTGTTTTCCCATCCGAAAGGCATGCAGTTGTTGGCTTTGAAAAAGGAGCTCGGCGAGGCTCCGAAACTCTGCTGATTTTGGAGGGGTGTTTCGTGCCAAAAAACGGTTTCACTACCCGTATCAAGAGATGAAATTTCTAGAAGCCATTAAAAGAAGTTACTTTTTTAATGAAAACTTAAGCACCCGTTAAGAGAATTTACATCTTCAATATATTCAGAAGGCTTACTTTCCCTAAAGCTGCTCAGATAAATAGTCATTTGGCGGTAAGCAGCTTAGAGATACAAATGTTACCTTTTTAATAGATTGCAAGTTGTCTATTCTTTGCGTTTTTCTTTTCTGATGTAGACTTTTTAAAGGAAACGCTCATGGTGCGTTTTTGCCTTTGTTATCCATGAGGAAGCCGCAAGACGTCTCGCAGCTGATGCCTACAATGCTGATTTCATCCCGCTCGACGATAACATGTGTCCTATTAGTGATTGATTGGCAGTGTCTATCTTGACTAGCTATGACGTCAGTTGCCCAAGTCAAAGCTGGAATAGCTCTGCTTTTTCTGTGGACTCTGCGGCTACTTTTGTTCGAGTTGAAAATAAAAGCTGGCTGTATTAAGGCTGGCGCATGTCAAGCATCTGCATAATTTATGCGAAAAGGCGATTAACATGTTTCTGTTGTCCTGGCGTATTGTGCCTTTCAGCTTTTCATCCCACTTGAAATGTGCCAACGTATGCATCATCCGCTAAAAAAGTAGACTTTACATGTTGCTTTCACTCTTTAGTTCAGTCGGTCGTAGTTGGTCGTTTCCCATAGTCTTAATCTTCTTCTCCTCATTGTGGCGGCAGACGTTTGCATCACGTTCTTTTTAGAGCCTGTGGTGCTGGAGAACAGCATGTTCTTAATTTTAATCCATTCGCACATTCTGAAATCAACTTTCTTTGGTATTAATAGTAGATGATTACCTTCATGTTCATATAGCTGCCAAAATTTTCTTGTTGAATCAAGTGTTTCTACTACTGCGCACATACTGGCATCTCAGCCAGGAAACTGCTGCATTCCCTTTTAAATTGGGATAGATGATCAACTAGCCCGCCATTATTTTGACGCTGAAGGTCTCGTCAGCCTTCCATCCTTTTTATTTGTTCAAGCTAAAGCTCGAGTGAGCTGAATGCGACGACCGCCATGGTAGCTCTTTAAAGAGATTCTTTTGAAAGTGCGCTGACGCCAACGAATTTCCAGTTCCTTCGCTGTCAATTTTTTATGCCCAACAATGCTAGCCATTTGCGCTTGATTTTGCGGTGAGACCACCAACGTCATGATCAGCACTTCTCTAAGCTTTAATTGAATGAGCACATGGCTACACGACGGCAATTGAATTAAGACAACGAGCAAGCCCTTTTTCTGCGAAGCCATATCTGTCAGCAAAGTTAGCTGTTTCCTGGATGCAATTAGGAGAAAGCGGAAAAATGACCTACACTTCTGCTAATGGCAATTGCTGCATGACTCGTCTGTGGCCTATCTTTGTGACAGCATGGGGAAAATCAATGCCGCAAAAGTTCGTAAAGCCAAGGTAGAGATTTTCACTGCATCAGTTGCATTAGCTCAGGATATTGCAACTGTACAGCGAAATGAGTAAATGAGTAGATTTTATGGCTGATAACTGTTAGTTCTATTCAACGTGCAAAACTTACTGTTGTCGAAGGAAAGGTTCGATTTTTCCTCAAAGCGCCTGGCATAGCACAGATGTCAGAAAAGCAGAACACTTTCAGCCTTCGGCGCTATTCATGTACCGGCCAGACTATATTTTTCATGTTGTTACTTGAATTCTGTGTTAGAGAAAATGCTTCTTCTGCAATGATTTCAATAGATCACTATCATTAACGTAAGGTCGACGGCTGTGTGAAGTTACTATTAATAACTGCAGTAGAAATGAAATTATTTTTCGAATAGCTAGTTTTTAGTGCAGAATGACAAGAGAAATTTTTTATTATTATGCCGCTGAACATATGCTGAATAGAGATCACAGAAAGAGCGTTACAACTTATACGTTTGATAATGCACCGAACTAATGGACCAACAAAACGGAGCAGCTTGACAGTAAAAGACATTTTAATTTTTTCAGCCAGTAGCGAACATTGCCTTCAAAATGAGATTCAACAAGACGTTCATTTAATTGCATCAGTCTCCTCAGCCATTTCATAGCCGCTAACCTGGTCGACTTAGGCAGTATAGAAGTTGGTCATTGCTGAGCTGAGGGCAAAAAGTCAACGCATTTATCGTTGCTCTTCTTGTGCGACACAATTTAGTAATTCTAGACATTTGATGAGGAATCAGTCATCGCATGTGTTGCTGTCCCTGTGAAGCAAATCAAATCGCATGGGAGAAGTGCTATCCACTGGAACTAGTTGATCAGCGTCTGCCTTCTCTGACGTTGGCTTCCTGCTTGACCTTTGTCTGTCCTCGACAGCTTTTGGGCAGCTTGTTGCGTGAAAGCGTAAAGGTAAATAATGACTACTTTGTCTTAAATTCTATAGAAAATGTCATTATATACTATTGGCAACCTAAGGGTATAACCAGTTTCTGAATGCAGCCTATTCAGAAATCACCAAATTAATTATGTAGCTCATTTGTAGGCAAAACAGCAGGGACTAATTTTTGTTTCTAGCATTATAATGCGCTTGTTAGGAGTGAACGAACACACGTGCCGTTTGGGATTAGCCTGGCGGGTCGATAAATAAGAACTTGCATAAAGGAAATTTGTTTCGCTTGAAGCTGCGGTGCAGGCGAAATAATCTTCTGAAATTCGCAGACCATTCTTCTGTATAACCTGAATTACTCGTTCACATTTCTAATGATTGATGAAATGACTAATCTGCTTAATTCGCTTCCAATTTGCTCAGCTAGTAAACAATGGCTCCATTCTTGCGATTTAATTGTTTTTTGACGTAGCGGTCAGATTTGTCTGTGCTTCTTTGCCGGTAGATAAGTTCCATTTCAATGGTTCAGCAGACGCCATTAGAAAAGCGCAGTAAGGAATTCACTGTTCTGAAGTCATCCGTCCATAAATGAAGAGAGTCTCGAACCTTAAATTTAAGTCCATAGCAAGAAATGGCAATATGACACTGCAGATACACCCAGATCTTCAGAAAGTTGCTGTTTTCCTGTTCAGTGCGTTTGTCCATATACTATCAGTTTTTTCTATGAGCTTTAGGAAGAGCTGAGACAACAGTTAACAACCTGCATCGCACAGAAGTGATGAAATCGCTGCACAGGAAACTTGAGATCGTTGAATATACACCGCATTTTCTACACTTCCGCTGAAGTTCAATTTCCAGTTTCCTTTAAAATATCAGGCACTATCCATTCCATCTTGTTAGCTTAAAACAATCTTTAAAACCTCATGATTTGTTATCTTTGAAACGAAGAAGTACAAAGTTCTTCTTGATAACCGAGGAATCTGCGCTTCATAACACAGTTGCATGATCTGTTGCTTTCTTTTGGCAGGATACTGCTACTAGTTTGAGAAAGACTTCCAAAATAGACAGTTTCCCACATTCCAGTGCCAACTGCAATCTTGCATGTACCACTGACGCTTGATTTATACGATATTCCTTTGAACTAATGGCAATTGCGACAGCTAACACCTATTGCTCTTAAATTCTTGTGGATCAGTTTTTCACTGAACGCTTTTCACTTGACTTTTAGCACGGATCCCTTTATCAACCTGAATGTATCGTCTAATAGCAGCTGAAATCAGGTCTAAGCTTCCTCAACTTTTTGAACTTTGTTTTTCCTCTTTTGCTTATGGAATCTTCTTTTTGAACTCGTGCAAGAGCTTTTTTCTGTGCAGTGGTCGTAAAACTGCTGACTCAGAAGCTCACTTGTTTCTGCTAGACGTCGACGGCTGGCACTACGTGTTTGGCACACTGTCATATCGTGAGCAGCACGTCTTCCCGAAAGCAACAAATCATTAGGCGGGGCCACTTAACTGATGTTGAAATGCAATTAAAAGTTAAGCATAATGCTTGACTATTGAAATGCATGCAAGGAATGCAGGGCGGATGCAGTGGAATACTCGAAGGCAGCCCCTGACTTACTATGGTGGTTTCGTTCTGACCACCCTGTCGTTAGAGGAAAATATTGCAAGTCAAGAACACTTAGTAATATTGAACATCACAGCTTAGCCGAGCTATTGTAAGCATACTCAAAAGTTTGCGCTGGCCTTCAGTTGCGCGAAACTGTCTAAGCCAATACCTACCTTATGAGGAGGAGTTAAAGATCTGATATAATTCATTGAACACTCTACTGAAAATGAAAAACAGCACGCACACGGGCGCCACTATAGTATGCCCACAGAAACTGCGCGTTAACAATGTTGGATACATTGAACTGAACTTTAGAGCTATATGAGATGAACGCTAAAACAAAAACTCATCAATTTCTCTTCCTATTTTACTCAGCAACAGCTGGAAGATGGCATTGAGGCATCGACACTGATTAACAGCTTACCAGGCGTTGTCATTTTTAGGAAGGTATCAAGTTTCCACTGTGCGCTTTTTTAATTTCGTTGCACATTTCTCTGAAGACGCAGTTTCTCGTAACAGGCAGTTGAAATTTCATAACTTATTGACGGATGAACTTCTAGTTAATGTTAACAATAGCACAGCTTTCAAGACCTTGTCTAGTCGTTGTCATTCATGGGTATCCGGCACTGATGATCAGACCTCACGGGTTCCCAATGGTACGTTATTTTTGACATTACTTAGCATCTCATCCGCTGTAGACGTTTATTTTACGGTAGTGCCCGTTCTTTATCGGAATAACCGAAGCTTTCGGGTGTGAACATCAGCCGTCATCAGCGGTAACAAACAGAATGACGTTGTGACACTTTGTTGCGTAATACGTAGTTCCGGTTTTAAAATGAATTCTGGGAACTTCACCATTGCTTTTACCACTTCTCATCCGCAAATAAATTACGAAATACATATTCTTAGGCAGGCAGGCGCATTCTATTTATTTCTGCTGGCTTTGCTGAATCTCTTGTGACTAACCTCTCTTTATACTGTTAATAGCATCCGTACTCCATGACTGAATGAACTTCGATCGATTCCCAGACCATCAACTCAGGAGAGTTTGAGTTTCATACGGAGAGCTTGGGAAAAGAACAAGGTATTGCATTCGGAGTAAGGCTTCACTGAACAGGTGTCGCTATTGCATCATTAAGTGAAAGCCTTCATTTCTCAGGGATTCCCTATTGTGCACCCTTACGGTAGGCATGTTTATTTTATTTTGTCTTTTCTTTTGTGCCTTAGAGCGCGGCAGATTCAGTCGCTTTGTGGCACAAGACGTGACCACACCACTTTATCTGCGTGATCTCTATGCTACAAGCGTGCGCTGCATTCGCAATTTCCTGCTTTGCAGCGACAGTAAGTTGGCAAATTAGGCGATATGGTAGCTGATGCATATGAAACGAATCGTTCCGCTAACGCGATTTGTTTCTGTTCTTCTCGTTTTCCTCAAAAGAACGGCGGCTCTGATTAGACAACGAGCCAGTTAATTGGTACCCATAGCACTGAGACTGGTCGTTTTCTCAGTTAGGCAGTTTAGATGACGGCGCAACAGTTGGCCTTTAGAAACGCTTGGCAGGGATTGCTGGTAGTCATTATTCCAGGTATTTGCAGTGCGCACAATTTCTGAGATAATAATACCTGTCATCAAATGCAATCCCCAAACAGCAGCGGTCCAAGGGGTCTCCCCCTAACATGGGTAGCAAGAGCAGTTCCAAAACGTACGATATCACTGTCTTGTACTTTCTCCAACAATTTGTTCATCCATTCGCTGGTAGGACATCTTGCAATTCAATTCCAGACTTCTACGGTAACAGGAAAAGTCGTGACAAACGATGTACACGAAAATTCACGTTTCAAACGAAACAAGGCATTTATGAATATGAGGATGCTTGCATCGAGTTGGCAATATTGCGCAGTTGTTCAACGGAGACACTTTTAAAGGGCAAGATAAAATTTCCTTGATAAAAACTGCTACGCCCAGTTAAGCACTTAACCGGAGGTTGACCTTTCTTCCTAATGATCTATTGATTGAAGCTAACTGTTTTAAATTGGCAGCTCTTGTAAATAGACTGCGAAAGGACATGTTCTTTGTGAGAGGCATCTGTACGGTTGATTTAGTGCATTAAGGCGTTTAAGCTGTTAATAGGATGGCTTTCGTTCTGAGGATAAAAGTTTGCTCCGCCCTTACCACACTGCAGTGCACTACTTTGATCGCATGTCTTCAACTTACATAGTTTGCTTCGTCCTCTAACAAAGTCTGCGTCAGCAAAACAGATCAATTTTTTATCAATTTATTAATGTATAGCTTTTCCTCTATAGTTATATCCATTGTCTGTAATATGTAAACTTATTGAACTTTGAGGTTTCGAAGTTACAACTTTTCTCAATGGATGCGTAAAACTGCATGACTTATTACAGAAGTAAAATAGTTTATTTCAGCATAGTTCACCGACAAATACGTTTGACTCTGAGGGCAGAAAAAGGCCGTTTCTGGGAGCTCTGTCAGTTCTGATAAACGGCTTACATTGAACTAACGAGTATGCTCTGCAAATTATGAAGCTTTGCCGCTATATCAAGATTTATTCCTTACATCGGTCACGTTTCAATCTCTCGCACTGAAGTGCTGTTGCGGAGCTACTCTCTTGCCTTGATAACTTTAGCTTTCGTATAAGTGATACCCTAGAATGCATCAATGCGCACTTATGAAATTTAAGGCAGATAGTTTCTACGTGCTTATTGTTACATTCAGGCCGTGTTCTTGTTACTGCTAAGCTGCACTCGTCCTCTGTTTATCAGCCAATGGTCACTTAATTGGACGCAGTTTATTTTCCAGTAGGAGTACGTTGTTTGAAGAAATGAAATTGTAGTAACTGTCATTAATAACCAGAAACGCATAATCTGAATGAAATACGGCTACATGTAAATGATATTTTTATGGATTCACCCTGCTTTAAGTGACAGAGCTTTCATATTTAAAATAGATGCTGTTGTATGCTGGCATGGTAGTTAGTTAACAAGAAGCTTTTGCTATTAACCCACTGAAAGCAGATCAGTCTTTAGTCTCGGTTGTTGTTTCAGCTGCAGTGAATACTGCAGCATAATCTTTCTCGGAAAATCTTTACTTAAAAGGTAAACGTAAAACTTCAGAATTCCTGCTGTATCCTCGGTTTCCAAAATTTCATTTCTTCTTTTAAACAGTTTTGATTACCTCGCTCATGCTATACAGCAAGTTTGTAGTCATTGAAAAACAAATCTTCAAGCAGATGAAGGTTAGGGCAGTTTTATTAACAGAAAACGGGCGACGCTGTAACCCCGCGAATGGTTATAAAGGAGTTTTCAAAACTGATACGTTCCGTTGTCGTTTGAAAGAAGAAAAGACGCTATATAATGATTCACGATATTCAAAGTTCCCGATATTCAAAGTTTCTAATGGCTACGCCACGATAACATTGTGTCTCGAAGACTTCAGGCTCACCCAAGGTTTCATAAAGGCAGGGGCTTGCACCTCCTCTTAATCGATGTAAGACTGACCCTGATTAGAAGGAACTGGTTTTAGCGGTAACTTCCTGTTTGACATTTGTTCTCTGTAAGCAGTCGATTTAGTCTCACTTGTTTTGACCCGGCCGTTTGTCCATGTATAGCAATGTCTCTATTTAATAGAACAAAATCACAGCCGCGGTATGGGTGGGAAATAACAAAAGAGCGGTAGACTGATGGCAGAGGCATAATGTTTAGGGGTTAAAATTAGCGTGTTATTTCGTCTGACTTCAGTTGTGCACGCTCTTCTATTACTGTGAAGAATTTAGAGAATGATAAATTATGTAGCCACGGAAACAACTTTTCTTCAGATGTTATTGCGTCAAAAGGCTGCCACTGCTGCTGTGGATCCAGACGTAACTATAAACACACCAACTTTTGCTCCGTTCAGGAGCACAATCGTCTAAATACTATCAAGGAAGTAAATCCTTGATTATTCACTATGAACTAGATTAGTTAAGATATCCCATCTTCTCAAACTTCTATGAAAAATGTATAACGCTGTCGGTGCCTTTCTTGATTATTTATACCAATAGTAATTGCTTAATGACAGAAGTATTCAACAGACAGAAAAAGAAAAGCGCATAACGTTGGAACCTGAACAGCCGCCTCTACCTGCGTGATTTATCAGGGTGGCGAAAGATACCCGAAACTCTGCTGCTGGGGAATAATGCGTTCTCTGTAATGCATCAGTGTTGGCTCTTTGTTTCAGCGATTGACAGTTATTTTCGTACCTGAGATTAAGCAGTATGCAGCCTATGAACGACACTAAATTTTTGACTTGACGAAACAACAGCAGCTTTTATTAAAGAAAGCATCACATTAAGGCTCAGGGTAAGACATCTCCAGACACTGCTTCTATCGGGATGAACTTCTGTTTTAAAATGAGGCGATTTTGAATGGTCTCCTTTTCTTCTGTTCTTAGTTTAAAATAATTATTGTTAAGCGACTGTTATGCAGTGTAGTTACAAGTTGAGAATTCATGCTGTTATCGGATGTTTAAGCAATTACACGCCACGAAGGTCAGGTTTCTTCTCAAACTTCATAGTCTATTATTGTTACAGCAGCTTTACGGGTCAAGCGCATCCCCGTCAGTGGGCAGAAGTCGTTCTTTACTGTGAACAAGGCCAATGATGTTCAGAAAAGTTCTTGCTCCTGAGCATTCTCGTCCATGCAGTTCAATATGGACTTGCATAATACGTCGAAAAATCAATCCTTGGATGATTGGAAGAATAATCATTTGTGTTTTATTTCTGAGAGATTAACAGGTTTTTAAAAAATTAGAGGGCATTAAAAGGAAGCAGCTTTATTTTTAGGAATGGTTAGTTCAACTTTTAAGCGCATGCGGACTAGGGAATATCAATTTTCGTTCATTATCCGAAGCGACGTAAAAGAGGTGCTCCATTTCAGAGGTTATTCGATACTGCATCTTCCGTTCCATATGCAGTTCACTGAATGTTTTTGGTCATAGTAAAGCGAAAGTGTATCCGTCTACATTTTGCTAGATGCTATCCATTAAGTGAGAAATGGTGGACATCGATCATAGCAGCTAGCTCCGCTTCGAGCACTGTATTTCTACATAGCGGCATTCCTAGTTGCAGCAGTATCGTCACTTCATGTTTGGAACACAGGAGCGGTAGTATTCAATTGCATCATGAGTAAAGTTGATTCAAATCTTCTAATATTAACAATACAACAGCGTGTCAACTGTTTCTGTTGAACAGATATGCAATAACATGCGTGCATAACAAGTTGTACTTCATGTTTTCCTTTTCGAGAATGTCATTTGCTGATACACTCTCTTCCCATTGAGAACGTAGCGCAAGCGCTTTATCTAACAAAAGCACGAGTTTAACCTGTGTAACTCGAAGTATACTGCTTGTTTATGACAATTCAGTTTAATAATAAACTTATGGGTGTATGTAAATTTTTCGCTACACGGCCCTTCCAAAATATGGTGTTTCGCTAATTTTTTGTTAGTTGAAAGTTATAAACTCCAAAGTTTGCAATCGACCGTGGTATGTGTTTCAATGTCTGGCAAAATGATTATTAAAGTTAACCTATGAATATCAATGCTTTAATGCCTAAATTAGACGTGCAGTTTTTTCTTGAGCGTGTTGACATATTTGCCTCCACTGCTCCGTTTAACCAGTTTATTTTGAAACATTGAGAGGGAGAGCTTTGAGAGCTCGTAAAATTTGCTTGCGTAATCTGTCATTTTGCACCTTTCCGTTCCAAAACACTGGCCTAGCGTATTCTGTGTTTACAAACACTGATCCCATTACCGGCGAACTACGGCAGAGAGCAAAGAAAAACGTTTACTTTTTTATCCGTAATCCTATTGGGTTTGGCCTGCTGTCGCGTAGATAAGTTAGTCTGCTAATCGCAGCGAGTAGTTTTCTTTGACAGCATTTTTCATTTAGCACTTTTTTCAATGCGATCGCAGTGTTTTTGCCACCTTGTCCCTTTTACCCTTCTAGAGAAGCAATAAATCGTTTCTGTCGCCTTGAAAACTACTTTTTCCATTGTGAAACAAACAACCTTTAAATTATCGCATTTTACACTAATGAAACAACTTAACCCGCACATAATCCAACTGGCAATTTCTTGTTTTCAAACCATTGATATATCAACATGAAAATTAGCTCATGAAGTAAAATAGATGAGCAAATGAGTGACGATATCGGTTCAATCACTTCGTTGCCATTAAGCACGGATGATTAGGCCTTGAGTTGAATTGACCTTTGAAAAGTAATTGCTAATCCGCCGGAACATTGAACTTCAATAGCGCGTGTAGGTAAACTCATCAAGACCCTCTTCAATCGGAAAGAATTATCTCCTTACTTAAGGTGAATCAATTATTGCTACCAAGTGCAACGCCAGTACCTTCAGCTGAAACAGGCTTAAAATCTTTTGGAAGAAGCATATTAAGACTACAAAGGTTCGAAAGCAGACATCTGTTTTGCTGGCACTCAACGAAATGAGCCAATATCAGAGATTGCAGTTGATAAAATTCCTCCTGTATAAACAATACGTTGCAATATTAGCTACTTTCATTTTAATTGTGTTTATTGATCTTTTTTAACCATTGCGTAAAGTAAGTTTTAGGAATAGCAGCAAGATTTTTCAGAAAGTGATCATAATTTCCGAAGGCTTTCATTTGAGCGTTAGTGTGAACGGCGGATTGATGTTCGATAGTTAGAAATTGACAGTCATGCTAATTCTGAAGATTCAGGGATGCTTTCTTTGTATGAAACGGTTTATTGCTATCGATTAGGCGAGACGTCGATGATTAACGAAAAATGCTCAACCGACAGACAAATGGCCATTTGTTTTTCAATTGAAAAATTAATTCGGATTTCTTGCAAAAGTGACATGATGCCGACCCGTTATCATGCGGCTGACAAAGCAGGTAGCCGCAGCTATATGCAATTTTCACTTTCAGAAGAGTTTCGTTGTCAGACGCAACGAACAGTACTGCTCTCAGCGTGTGCAACGATTTTGTCGCGTCCGCGATGTGAAATATTTGCTTATATAAATAGAATGCTTTTTTGGCCACTAAAGTTCATTCTTAGGAGATCGACCCTGTCTGACAGTAAAGCTGTTCTCAGGTAGACTTTCTGCACATACTCTAATGAAAAGACTTAATTGTGGGTGACAATTCTTTGAAGTTAATTTTCACCATAGTAGCTTTGAGCAACGAAGCCCAGTTGCTTAATTCGTTAATAAGATGGATGATAAGCACATCTTCAAAACACAGTTCGTAAGAAAGTAGCTTCTCAGGCACTACTATAAGTCGTTAATAGCAAATCTCTCGCTGCATGCTTTTATGAAATTAGTCCATGCTCCTCTGACTACTTTGACTGGCAGCCATGCAAAAAATGTGCAGATCAGTTGGAAATGAGATGAAAAAAGCTGTATTCGAAAATACACATAATTTTTTCATCTAAATCAGGAAGTGTTGAATACCTAATTCTTTGTGACGGGTTGGTAAGTTTTCATCAGGTGAAGTTTTAATATGTGAGGGAATACAGCATCCGGAGCTTTCAGGCCTGAGCTCAACCTGTCATCAGCGGAAGCTTCCGCCCCGGATGCTGTATTCTCTCACATGTAACAGGTCTTACCGTAATAAAACTTTACATAATAAATCAGGAAGTTATGCTTTTCGAGGAAACATATTTGAGAGAGGCTCGTAAACAGACAATCGATTTTGGAAGGTTAACTTTCTGAAACAACTATGCCTAATTAATTTTGCGATACAATCATAGGGCGACATATATGCTCTTCTTCCTAAACAGTGTGCATAATTAGCAAGCAGTTATAACAACGGGCGATCAACCAAACCGTTTGCAAATGTTTAATTATCCTTCTCTAACGACCTGTTTGTTACTAGATGAGGATAAAGTAGTAAATTTTAGAGTGACGGAACAGGGTTACACACGCAAGGAAAGATGAGGACGAAGCGAGTTTGAAAACGAGATGTCTTGTAACCTTCTTCAGTGAAGACGAAGCAAGTTTATTTCGGAAGCTCCACACATGTTGTCATGCTCTGCTCCGCACGTATTCTAATCATGATTCCCCGTTGATACTTAACCACAGATTAGTTTTCACTATGATTTTGTTATGCACTTGCATATCCGCCTCGAAATAATTTGCGATAGACAGCGTTATGTGTAATTGTATACTCTGACTTATTCTTTAGACCAATTCCAGTACGTAAAGAATTAATTTTAGTGCTGCTCTTTAGAGGTTAGGGCACTCTGGCTTTCCCAATTACAGCTCAATCGACCGTACGACTTCACGACTTGGTTTCTACGAACAGCTTCGATTGTCAGCATTACTTCGTTTGCACGTTTAGTGCTTTAAGACTCTTACCGAGGATTCAGTTAATGTCTCTCCATTTCAGCTTTCTAATAACTAGCTTCCTTGATTAACGCAGAGCTTTCAGAACTGACCACATCCCTTCCCATATAAGTTTCATGGTCTTTTACGGACAAACGCCTCTTTATTTTAGGCATAGCTTCCAGACCTGACTACATCCCATATTCAGCATAAAACACCATGAAACTTTAGTCTTCTGTATCAATTGTTGTATCTCCAAAGTAGTAGTGCGTTATAATCGGTCTTAAACGTTTCTCTTTATTAAATTCAAAGGCTTCTTATTTGGAGATGCTGCAATTAGACTAGCATATCTGCAAATTCGGGAAGCACAAATCTGCTATTGTGACCCAATATGTTTTGAGTAATTTTCCGCAACTACAAGCAGGTCTGTTGAAATTCAAAAATTGCAATGACGGCAAATTTCAGTTGTACTCACAGTGCCTAATGCTACTACTCAGTAGTAAATGCATGATATTTTTTGAATAGGCATGCCGTGTTCTTCTAGGATAACTGGGGAGAAGTATACCTCACGAATGGCAAATGGGATATATGCTCTCCAGCGTCATATTTTGCTTGCAGATTTTTAAGCTGCTAGAATGAACGCTTAATTTGGAAGTAATCATGTACGTTGATGCTTAATCTTCACAAAACATTATTGGAAAAAGCTCTTTGTTATCTGAACTTGCACATGAGAACCCTTCATTGATCGAACATTGCCTGTGTGCGTCACGGCACCTGTTTTCTTCTTCAAATCTTAAAATCCAAGTAAAACTTGTCAGAACAGCTTGGTACTACAGCTCATACGCTTCCTACGTGATGAACGTTGAAGAGCTTGGCACTTTATTATTTAAGCTAATTAAAGCTCTGTCATTTCCTAGGTTTCCTTCCAATTTTAACTTGTCATAGTTCATGATGCCTGAACTTCCCTGAAGCTCAAAGACGTTTCCTTCCGAAAATTATTAGACGTTTGTCGCTTTTAATCAACACAGATCAATTCAGCGTGTCCCTCAGTGACGTAGTGCTTATCTGTCAGTAAAATAAGCGTTCGAAATCAATATTCACCAATGCACATCTCAGTAGCGGTTTGAAGCCAACGACAGTCAGGTCTCTACGATGCTTGAACTTAAAGGCTTTAACAAGTCACGAGATTTGCCGAGCCATGAGTTGCCTGCCATATTACAGGTTGCTGTCAGTTTGTGTCTTTTTTGCTGGTTTTATAACGTTATTGAGTTGCTGCATTTGTTCTGTCATACCGTTCTCCTATTAACACGCGTACGGTTCTGCCTTGCGGGTTTTTGTTTCTTGACTCTGAAGCTCACATGTGCTATTACGGCAATGAGCAGGCATGTTTCAAATTAATGCGAAAAACTTTGTTTGCTGCGCAGCCCACGTCGGCTATTGCTTGAAAGACCAGTTTAATAATTTTACTTCATGCATACGACTGCATGCAAATGCAGCGCTAATGATGAGAAAGATGCAGTTAAGGCAGACGTCCAGACAGACGGCAGATGCCCTTAAGGCAGGCGTTCTTGTCTTTAATTTGCATATGCCATTAACGGCAGACGCTATCTCCTAAATAATATTATTAATAAACTTTGGAGCCATACTGCAGGAGAGTTCAGGTTTGCAGTCTCATTGCCTTCAGCTCTGGTCCCTTAACTTCCAGTTTATTAACACATCCTTATCTCCACTGCGCGATTGACAAAGCGTCACATCTTGATCTCGTTTGTCAGACGAAGGCTGCCCACAGCATGCCGTATCACGCGTATGAATGAAAAGCAAATCAGTCCATTTGACTTACTTTTCTAAATCTCGATGGCACTTTGTGATGACTGCTTCTCCTTTGCCCAGCAGTGATCCTTAAAGGATTGCTTATGTGCTGCAGTTTTTCCACCCGAGTATGACCGTTTCTCAACGCACAGTTCATGCCCTTAATTTCAGCAGTGGTCATGTCATAAGAATTGAATGCCCAGCATGTGAATTCTTTTTAAGAGGCTAGGAACCAAGTAAATATGATTTGTATTAATAATTTCCGCCTCTTTCTTGCGGCATAACAGGTTCTGATTCAACGTGATGGTATTCAACTGTTACTGAACAAGCTGTGCTTTATGTAAGTTTCATTATTGCTTTTTGACTTTTTAAAAGGTGATTCCCTTGACCACGTACGTTTAAGCGACTACGTACTTGATAAATGAAACTTCCACGATACCACGTGCGCACTGTTATCACACGTTTGTTTCCCTGCCTTTTAATCCAGTCGATTAGCCAAAGTATCGTCTAACGCCTCAAGACAGTTACGGTTGTCCCGGTTTACGAAGGTTGATGGGACTGGAAAGGTTGTTCGTGAGGTGAAACCTTTGTAAAGCCGGGCATACCTGCACTTGAGATTATGTTGATGTTAGCTAAGGCTTTTCTTGTTGTTTCGTCCGTGCGAAGTAAAAGTATTGAAGTCGGCCTTACCATCACGCTGACGATGGCACAAGGTCGGTTCTGAAAGCTCTGTTTACTCACTCGTCTACGATTAAAAGCGCTTATTACTTTTACTTCGCACTGACGAAACGACAGGAAAAGCCATAACTAACATCTTCTGTAATGTCATAGCTGTGATCGGTCGGGTGGACGCTCGCTCTACTTACTGCCTGAATGACGAGGGGAGACGGACGCTCGGCGGCTCGAGATCGGAGCTGACAGCTGACATCGCTGCCGAAGCTGGTCAGGTGGAGGAACTTGCGAACAGTAATACCTGCCCAGTGAGTGACAACGTGGTGCTGCTGAAGGGTCATGGTTGGACCCAAAAGCTCCGCCGGGAAATAAAAAATTTTTTGGACATTGAAGTTGTCCAGAGAAGGGGCCGTTCATGGCAAAAAAGAAAGAGAGATTTATTCAACACCGATTACGAATGGGGAATTGAAAATTACAAAGCAACTAACATCAGTGTAATCTCAAGTGTTAATTTTCAAAGGACCTGATATTGGTTGCCCCATGGCACGGTTTTGTATAAACCATACGTAAACTGCCTGATCGATGCCTTCGTTTTGAGCCTCTTCATCACTTTGCACAGTGGGTTTCCTTGGCCTTCCGTTAAAACTTTAGAAAAGCCCAAAACGTTTTTACTTTTCTTCTTAATATCACAAATAGTCGACGCACCAACATCATATTTCTCAGCCAAAGAACGCCCTGGTGCCTCTTTTCTCAAAACTTCAGTAATTTCTCTCTTGCCTATCAGGGTAAGTACGACGCGTTTTCGCTTCGCCGACATACCCAGGTATAAAATAACATAAAGAGTTATGTAGACAACCGCAAATTAAATGCAACCGTCTATGAAAGCCGTTGGGGATTCATTTACCGATGTTCCTGTACAGGCTTGCCGTAACTGCGTTTCGTCAGAAGACATTCTCGTGGGATACACTTTACTCTGCTACAGCTCAGAGAACACAAGAGGATGCAAGCGTAGAAAACTACTGCTGCACACGTTCCAAGGATATGACCTGCTCCCCACCCCCGTTTGATAATACCGTTTCTCGACGTCTAACAGTACTTCCTATACGATGTAAAACATACCATGCAAATGGCGAAAATAAATGTTATCTTTCCAATAAGACTCACAAAACAATAAACTGGCAGCGATACACGCAGTATCTTCCATTTTCTGACAATTTAAAACTTTGGCCTTCCGGTGAATTCGGGTAATCGACGTTCTACTGTAGTTGTAGGTGTAATCAGTGCTTTAGTTCATTATTATGAGAATATTTGGTAGACAGTGCCGGTCTGAATGATCGCTACACTTGTCTCTATGGGTATATAAACTGCCTGAATAGCTTTACTATTTAAGATACAGTACGTTTTTTCTTTCCGGATAATTTGCTGGCTTATCATCACGGGTACCATCAAATAGAAATAAAAGAAGCTTGCTAAGTTACGGCAAGATTAATTTTGTTTATGCTATAGTTTCTCAACCTTTGCGCGCGAGCGCCCCCTAATTCCTCTCTCGCTAGTATTCGCCTGACATATCTCTTCCTCTCCTTCGTCTGACACGAGCGAATTAAGATACATCCAGCAGATGGGATACGTCCATTCTCGTCTGCTTTTAACGCCTTATCGGTGCTTTCTGCGCTCACAAAAACTGCAAAAATGAAAAAGGGCTAGCGATGACTCAACTTTATTTCTTAAATTTAGGTGTAAAGCTGACCAATAGGAATCATCTAGAACTAATTCTCGCTGGAAGGCAGATCAGCAATATGCAGGAGGTGAAATCATTCATCGTGAGTCGCCCATAGAATGAGCTGTACGCTGTTGTGGCAAAACGAGCTGCAACTAATGTCACAGGCGTTTACCGCAGCTGCAGGCAGCGTCCCACTCGTTTGGGGCAGAGTTCAGATTGCAGACTTGCATACACAATTAGCCTGCGGGACACCGATTCATGCCGGGGGAACTTTTTTTCTGCTATTCATCTGCGTTCTGCATTACAACCACCGCTTAACCGGCGCCCATACAGAACTTTCGCTTGCTTCTTTCTCAGTAGCGCGCTAGATCTCCTAGCGCTCCCTTCAGCCTTCCAGCGCCCCCTCATTACCCCCATGGCTTTCAGCGCCCCCTGAAATTTTCCAGGCTCCCATGGGGGCTAGCGCCCCCTTGAGAATCACTGGTTTACGCAATCTGACGTTTTCTTTTTTAGGCTAGACAGGCATTTTATGCAATTGATGTTACACATCAGCTCCACATCTCCAGCTTATGAAACTTCAAAAAGACACCCTATTTTCTTTTCGGCGATTAGGGTTGAGCAAACGCAGCAATATGATTTTCAGAAATCTTTACTGACCCTTCCATTCGTAAATCACAGATCAAGTTGATTGCGAGTTAACACTCAGTTAAAAGTACCAATACAATTAGCTGTTTATTTGGAGACGGAATCACCTTCCTGTGCATTAGTCTGTATGCCAATGGAAAGGGCGTCAGAGAAAAACGNCTCTGGTCGCTCATTGCTCAAGTAGCGTTCAAGTTCCCTATAACAAGAATCGAAGCTTTCCCCTGCGTGAGTTTTTTTGCCTTACGATGCCTAAGTTTAAAATTTTCAGAAGCCTTCAGCACTGCCGTTCTGATGGTTATCTTTCACTGTTCAAAAATGGTGCCCATAACTCATGCTCAAGTCAATTTCTTCAATATAGCAATTCTCTTGCTGCAGCTTAGCTGGGCTCCTTCATGCAGTTTTTCCTTCTGCTTTTTAACTTATCAATCAGAAGCGCTTTATCCTGCTCTCATTCTTCTGAAGCTACGCAGGTAGGAAGCAGTAAGAATTCAATATACCGTAGGGTCATTGGATATCTGGTGCTGAACGGAAAGAATTTAATTCACTTAAAATGCTTAAGCGGGTTGTAATTACTGCTGCATTATTCTTTATCGACGAGACGAGTTTTATCAGGAACTTCAGTTTCACAATGAAAATGTTTGCATCGCTAATTGCCATGCGCGCGATGGCTAGACATTTGTTTGACTACTGAAGGCACTACCTACTACGATTCGGAGAACGCTAACACGGATTCATATCTTCTGTAGCAGTGATTTTATTTGCTGAAATATTAATTTTGTTTTATGAAATGACTGAAAACTAGGCTTCTGTTGGCTGGTAAAGTTCCATGTTGTAGCTATCGGGACATCATCAGCTTAGGTGTGTTCTGCA
The DNA here is from genome assembly GCA_000797535.1 of Trichuris suis. Lineage (NCBI taxonomy): Eukaryota > Metazoa > Nematoda > Enoplea > Trichinellida > Trichuridae > Trichuris > Trichuris suis. Next base: position 16,151 of record KN538396.1, on the reverse strand, counting down.
ATGGCCATTCTAACTACTAGTTACCTGCCTATTGTAAATCAGTCAAAAGCCATGTTGAGCATAGCAGCTTTCCTATTACAGGGCGGAGTGTACCACACGAGGCCACTACTCGTTATCATATAATACCTGTTTTGAACTTCAAGTGTTGTTTTTCACAGTGCTGGTCAGCGAAATCTACGATGAGCAGTTATAGTTACCTTTTCTCATCGGTTATTCTTTCAAATAACATCCACAGCGCCTGATTTGTCCTTCAAATCCATTTACAACTCAAGAAGTTTTTGAATCAGAAGGACACCTCACTGACGCGCAAAGTCCCCCTAGTTTAAATTACGCAGTGAAGAACGCGTCAAAACGTATCCTTGCAGTCATTAATTGTTGGTCTAAATCATAACAGTCGATAAGGCTCTGTTCAAGTGATCATGCGCACATCATTCTCTTGTTTATCATTCTATTTGCTTCCACCTGCAGCGGAAGGCAGGTTCTGCTCACCAGCTAAGAGCGCTGATTCATCCCCTATACTTTATGATTTCTCAACGGTGACCTTTTGATAAATCTTCTAATGCCGCCTAATTGATAACAAATGGGCACAGTTCCAAGTTGAATGAAATGGGATTGTTCCAATAATATGTTGCTGGAATAACTGTGGGACTAGTCAGTTCCAAGGGCTTCATAAAGTACAGCGTTCTTTCAACTGGGACAGTGTTAAATGTTTCGTAAATGCATTAAAATAGTGATAAGTTGCGTTCCATATGTTTTAAGTGTATACTCCGTCAAACTTAAGTAGGTTTTCGACGTCAATCAAGATTTTTCGACGTACGGCTTGTTGTAGTGGGTCTCTAGTACTTCATTCTATTTAGTCGATTTGGCAACGTTTGTGACGCGTTGTGCCTGACAAACTGGTGAATGAATAACAGTCGACCTGCAAGACATGCTCATTCTTAAAATTATTTTGTAAGCGACACTACTGTACTGTTCTTCTTCCAGTCACAGTAAATACACAGTGCTTCTTCATGATGAATTAAAAGCTCCTGTTCAACAGCATAAAATGTTAATGATCACGTAATTGTTGATTGCTTTCGCTCTACTGCATGCATAATTTTTAGTGTTTCTACGGTGACTGTGTAAGCGACATGTATTATGCTGTTAGAGCAGAGGAATACTACGGCTAAAATTTTTAGTCATTAATAGGCTTTTCATGTTGATGGATAGCTGCGCGTACCTCGATTGTTAAGCAGTTTTATCGGCCCATCGTATCCCACCTTCAGCGGAGTAAATAAATGACCAACCAAGTATTTGAGTGCATATTTATTAAGCTGAAAAAGGGGCAAAAAGGATGTCAAAAGCTTCAGAGAACCTTTTTTCAATAAACTGCTTAGCAAACGGGATATCCATAATCATTTACCAACATGAAAACGCACTCCACTGTTACCAAAGCTATGCGTTCAAATGAATAGAGTTTTTCAAAAGTATTGAGCATCAGTAAATTTTTCTGAAATGGCACTGGTTAATCCGAGTCAGACTATCGTCAGCGAGCAGACTCAGGAATTTGTACTGCTGTTGCACTGTTTCAGTGACGACTATTTAAAATTAATTTTTCAAAGACCACCGTTTTAAAAGGGCAACATTTTCAGACCCGCAGAACGGCAAGATTGTGAACGCCACGCATACTGACTTCAAAGAAGTACGCAGACACAGACATCTGCGAAATGCGAAAGTCAACAGAAGTAGAGGTTTCAGGAGGTTGTGGAGACGTTCAGGCAGATCACCGAGAATTCATTGAGACTAAGCATTTGTTGCGACAGAATGCGGTCCGTCCTCATAGCAGAAATTCCTGCGTTCCTTCAGAGGCTTCTGCAGACACAATGGTTATGCTTAACGAAAGAGAAACGGGAGTACATGATGCCAGTCACATCGATGCGCAGTGCAAGTTGCCATTATCTATGTCTTCACTAAAGACTAATCTTAGCATGGACAGTAGCCTTCGTAACCGAATAATTCCACCCCAACCCCTTTGCCACAGCACTGACTGTCTGGATGATGCTGCATCTGACAGCAACATACACACTTGTCCGATGTGCGGGCGATCAGCGATTCTGCTTAGACGACCAATGTCGCCGAACTCAGAATCGAAAAACGCCATCTATGAAGTCAGCAACGACTACATTAAACTGTTTGGCTCTAAACGGCTGTACGGGAATCTGCTATCGCGGCCTTCGGAAACTCCAGTTGATGGAGTATTCAGCCAACAGCTGTTGGACCAATCGGTCGCTGTTCAAACGATGCCTTTAATGCCACGAGTTCCTGCCACTTACCTCTTGCCTAAGCGCAAAAGTGCTTACGGTGTTCTTTGGAAAGACAAGCCTAATTGGCGTCAAAAGCTGCGCACTCGAAAACGACTCTTTTACAGACGCAACAAAATCTGTGATCTTTCCCTTCTGTTCGCTATGATTGGACTTGCCTTGACGGTACTGGAGGAGGAATTGGTTAGCAGCCATACGCTTCTGAAGGTATGATGTTTCTCGCTGCTGTGCGTCCATTAATATTTCGTAATGAGTCAGTCACTCTGCAGTGAGTAGTAGAGAGGTGTAACACAGTTCCATACCAGTTCATAATTAACATTTCTGCAGTACTTACGTCTAAGTAATAGTAATTAGGTGTGGGAGTAATTAACATACCTGCCTGCCGTAGGGCGTGCTCAGCGTTAAAATTGCTTAAGCAATTAAAATTGAGCAATCAATGTATACAGTTTGAATAGACTAATTTAGTGAGTCGCTCCGTAACATTTCCGCCTTTGAAGAACATTGAGATTGTCAAACGAACCATTTGAAGCTGTTGCACTGAAACTTAAAATCGTTAAAGTTTGAACATGAGTCGAATCTTTTCTCTCTTTTTTGACAGGGGCTTATTTGTTGGCTTATACTTGTTATGCACTCAAACCAAGTGCCACGGCCGCTACTGGCCGTCATCGCAAGCCGCCTTGTTTCTCTACTGCCGTTCGCACTGATGGTGTCCTTCAATTAGTGGTCATGAATCGAACTTTACCCTTCCACGTAAAGTGCCCTTCTTCTTCTTCTAAAATTTCAGTATTGATACCTGTAGATAAGACGTGCAATTGATCTACTAGCATCTGTCGCTCAGAAGTTTTAAGACTTGATTTCTCATGAAATTTGTTAATACTACAACAGGCTCTTAAAGATTAGTTCCCTGAGCTTGACCTGAAAGTGCAATGAACGGATGGGCATTGCTTTTCATTGCAAATGATCAGGGGTGATAGAAGTAAAATAATCTGTCCGCTGCATATTAAGTTAGTCGATTCCCTGTTCCCATTTCACCTTGAATGTTCATGGTCTCCCGTGGTCGTTCATCACAGATGTGCAGTTTGACTAGTGCGGTGCAACAATCGATGAGACGGTGACGGACACGGTGGAAGGACAAAATTTCGAAACCAAGTCAAATAATCTTGTTTGCTGTTTTGCGATCACATGTTTTCTTCTCTAATTGGTTAACGCAGTTAGTGCAGGCTTGTAGAAATAGGCCTTTCCTTCAGACTTTGTCGGAGTAATAATAATCCCCTTCCATTTCCTCGCACTAAGATATCTTTAGTCAAGTTGGTGGCATATATTCTTCCCTAACAGTCCAAATATCTCGACTGTATTTTTATTCTGGTTTTTGCCTTTGCGCGACTGTCAGCGCGCAATCATTGCTGTAAGCGAAGTCTCGCTAGAGACTAAAAATATCCTTGTTTCCAATACGAAGTTGTTCCCTTAGTTCCTGCGGTCATGCAGTTCTCCTGGTAACTGATACTTAATGCTAATTTTGTATAATGGATACTCGCATTTTTCTGTTGTAGTACGAGGTTTCACTGCTTCAAATTGTGTTGGGCGTACAAAAGGTATAAAAAAGACTACCGCTTTTGCTTTTTCAGGAAGTTTTAATAGCTCATCCAAATGAACGGCTTGAGAGGGGCATCAAATAATTATTTACAGATTGACATTCATATGAAGGCCGAAACGTGAAAAACGTTAAAGTCTTCAAGACGAAATCTGTCACAAGCTTTGGCTCACTTATTTTTTTAATTTTATATTGTATTATTTCATTTATACTATTTTTCGTACACTTATACTTGTTCATATGTTATTTAATCTTGCTTATCTAATTTTATTTCTTTTCATTCCGTTTATGCTAACACGGAAACAATTCCTAACCGCAACAAAGTCAAGCAGCAACGGTTTAAACCGCAAACCATCTCTAAATTCTCACTGAATGTCCAACGACTCTCCCTTTTGGATTATTCATTCTTAAGACGCTGATGACGGGATCAGACACATTCCCAAAAGTTTCAAGCTTTTTCGCAAAAATAAAACGGGTTAAACGTAACTAACCCCTAAAGTAACGTTTAACATGAAAACCTACACACCCGTTAAGAAATGCCCTACATTTCACCACGTTATTAAAGCAAATGGTAGTTCAACCTGGAAGACATACTTGCCTATTTCACTATTGAATGAAGTCTCACTTGAGGAAATCAGGCGGTAGTCTTACATTGATTTGGTCTCTCACGCTAATTCTTACGCGTCAATTTCACGTGCAGTACTGGTTAATGCAATTCTATTTCTCTTCTTGATGCTTACTGGACGCAGTCGATAATGCAGGCATAGATTTGAATGTTTGATGGCACAGACTTTGGTTGTGCGGCATTGTAATTTCTTTCCAGTCTTCTCTTGTCACGAGCTAAGCTTTTTCAGACAGGAGAAACAGATTGCACTATTTGTTATCGTGAGTGTTCAGAAGTATAAAGGTAACCACTCTTGCTGTCCGAAGACTGCGATGACACCTGCTACTTTGTTTTGTGAATAGGTAGATACATCAGAACTTACCCGTATGGTTTTCCGCTGACAGTCGTGGCGTCTAAAATGCAGTGTAAAAACGCTTTATTAAAAAATATATATCTCACCTACAAAGAAAATGCTGACCCTGAAATATGCGAAACTATTTATTGATATTAACTTGACCTCAACGTGATGACAACTGCAATTGTATGATTGAATCCGTTGACGAAATTAGACATATCTCAGCATTGAAATTTTATTTTCCTATCGTTTGCCCTTGCTCATGGACTTCTAACAAATTAATACAGATATACCTGGCTTTGCGAAGATTGATAGGACCTCAGAAGTTGTTCAAAGAGCGAATGTCCGTAAAGCAAGGTAGCGACTGCTATTATTTAACACAGAAAACCGGTCTGAAAAGCCCCAGGTCCTGAAAACAGCTTACCGAATCGTTTGACGAACGGGACACAACACATGAAACGTCAAGGAGTTGATGAAGCGCGTAAAGTAACAATAACACTCTAAGCAAAAGGCCTATCTGAGGTACTGGAAAGACACTGAGCACAACGGGGGACTGAGACGGCAGAAAAACATGAAATCCACTTCTTTATGCGTCATCGCAAAGCCGTCAGGAAGGGCACACGTACGTGCCTGTTTGGATTCTGACAGTTGCGGTTAATCAACCGCTTCTGTCAAAATGGGATGTTTGAAAGAGGACGTTCTGCCTAACTACTTCGCATCTCAAATTTTCCTGTCGCATGGTTCCCTGTATGCACTCGAAACGTTAGACAGTCCTGCTGTGAACCTATGTGACTTTTCATAATTGAAGCCATATCTTTACGCAGTCATCACAGCACTGTCAATCACAGCAAGCATCTCTCGCACATACTTTATTCCCGCTTCCGGCGCGCCTTCGCCTTTCAGTCACTCGTTCTCCTACCCAGCTTCAACTTGAGATCTTTTTTCCCACAATTGTAGGAGCTCTTCTTCTGTTACTTCTTCTCCGTGATGCTGAAACTTCTTCAGCATCATCCTTATATCAGCTGCTATGAATCCTGCTTCCTTGGCAAAACTACATGAGCTGACATCAACATGAATATCAGTTATGAGCTACTGTCCTTGCATTTATAATTGATGGGTAGAAGTTTCCAGGACTGCCCACTGTTTCCGGACACAATTTCCTCCAAGCGAAGTTTCTAACTGACAATGTCAGCCTGTTGAGAGCACCCTCAATTTTAGTGATTGCCAACTTTATGTTTTAGTTTTTTCTGATCTCTTGTAGAGATGCCCTCAAGTTTCCGTCCTCCTTTTTAGTGACAATAACAATAAAACGCATAACATTTTGCGTGTAGTGCTCCTTGAGTGCAGCTATTAGGCCTTTATCAAAGGGCAGCTGCAGTGATGTCGTAATCGGAGGTTAGAACACAGCATGGATATTTGTGCCATACTCCGTTATGCCAGGAGGATGAGCATAGCGTAATTACGGAGATTCGACGCATGGAAATTTTTATTCAGCGAAGCTTTCAGGAAGCGTCTGTTCCCGTCTTCAGCGCCTCCAGTGATTACCTTCTTCAGTTCTTCCAGTAGTTTCAGTACTTGTCGAAGCGCTGTCTTCGGTAAGCTTTAACTTATGAAGCTATCCTTACCTTCAAAACCGATGAAACCTTTCATGACTATCACCAACACGTTCACCGCCACCTTCTACTGCATTCTGTTTCAGCTTATTAAAGAGACGGACTGCTTTCTCGTTCATGATAAGATAACTCAACGGCACTCCCCAATTTTTACACGTGTCTGTCCATCAGGTAATAGACCTTCCATTCTGTCCATTATTTGAAGGCTACTAAGAAAGACCAGTTTCTAGCTAGCAGTTCCAGCAGTAACTTCCGCAGTTTTCAATTGTCATTTCTCTGGAAATAAATGCTACGATTGATGGACAGAGATAGATTCACTGTGCGCATGATACCCGTGCTTCGTTTTCTACCGTCGAAGCGTTTAATTACATCCAACTTCGACCTAAGGGGAACACTCTCGCGAGCTTTCCTGAGCTTCGTTGCCTCCTTAGAGACAACCTCGCTGAATGACGCAAAAAAATCGAAATAAAACGCAACTATACGCAGACGTAGCTCAGAACTATGGCATCTTTGATACCGAACGTAATTCCGCCGGGCACTTGACCTGTAAGTGCTGTGTCGCGTTAAAGTAGCTGCACCGGTAGGATAGAAAGCGCCACGAAGTAAACATTAAGACATACTACAACGTTTCTTCGTAAGAGCGAGAAGAGAATAATTTCTTCTTAAAGCGAAAACAGGTGCAAATTCTATTTCTTCGTAAAGAGGGGCACACTGCACTACTGCACTTTGAGCCGCGCTAAGGCAGAATCGAAATTCATAAATGATGATGACTTCTTACTGTTCAGAGACAGTGATGGACGTCTTTTGCTTTGCGTTAGATGATTAAATAGATGTCGACGCCTGCATATCAGGGAAAACAGCTCAAATGATTTGTTGAAGTCATGTGGCATACCTGATATTAGCCCTAGTGAATTTGCAGTCTATCAGTGAGTTTCTCAAATCCCCTGCGATTTGCTGACGACGCTACAAGTTTGGCTCCTAAAACTCTTTCCATAACAACTGTCGATGCTGTTCAAGAAATACTGATACGTCTCGTTTTCATTTCTTTTCTAGTAACTGCCTATCCATTCAGATTAGCCACTCCGCTTAGTTACAGGTCGCACCTGAATAATGGGATCTACCTGTGCGAATGTGAACACGCTCTTGAATGACTACAGGATCTTAAGTGCTTTATAAAAAGTTTGCGTGTACGCTATAATTGAAGTCCACAGATTCTTGTTGCTCATGGTGGTTCTCACACCTTTTTATCAGTAAAAGCCAGGGTACAATGCTTCGCCTGTATCGACAAGTGCCCCTATACTGACTTATTCAGACATATGCTTTTTAACTGGAAGCATTTTGCCTCACCAAATGGGAAAGATGTGTGAATAAAGTGGGAAACCTGAATTCACGATATTATTGAATTGTTAATTCGCGTAAACATTCCAGAACAGTGCAGCATCAGTTATCCTTCGGTCGGTCATTATGCTTTCCACTGTTGTTCTGCTCACCCTCATAGTTATGTATCACGCAACTGAAGTGAAGGTATGAATTCCTTTACGTTGGCTGCAGAAGTCTCACGGTTGCTTATACAGATTTTAGTGAATGACAGCGAAGCGCAAGACTGGCGTGTAGCCCTCACGTGGCACAGAACAGCACAAGCCGCACTAGAATTGGCAGTATGCGCAGTATGCCCTCTTCCAGGTAAGTGTGAGCGCAGCTAGCCTAAATGAGTCATGCACAAAATAGCTTCTTTAAAGGGTGTGTAAGCATAAGCTGGTCTGTCTTAGACAGGAATCATCGGCGAGTGATTTTGACTCAGGTTCCGTTGGACACAGTCCTATCTATGCCGATGTTCTTTCGATTCTACTTGCTGTGCAGGTTTATGGCACTTCACAGCAGACAGTTTCGCGATGCCGCAACCCGTAGCATTGCTGCTTTGAACCACATAAGCGTTGATTTTGCCTTTGTATTAAAAACGCTTATGCATGAAAATCCGCTCAGGGTATTGATCATTTTTACCGTTTTTTTCTGGATCATCATGGCATGGATCCTCAGGCAATGTGAACAGTATGCGTTCTGGATTGATAATTCTAATATAAGCTGTTCAATTTTGCAGATTCGACACAATTGATGACCGGATTAAGTATTTAAATTCCCTTTGGTTCATTATCATTACCTTTATGTCTATTGGCTACGGAGACGTCACCCCACATACGTACTGCGGTCGCACGGTGGCAATAAGTACTGGCATCGTGGTAAGTGTCTGCTTATGGTTTTTTAACTTCTCGTAATTTGATTTGTTTATAAGTCAATTATTAATACTTTTGCTGAGAGGAAAAATCTTTGAATGTGAGTAAATTGACAGCCTCCACCGACCACTGCCTTTCGGCAGCCGAAGGGCTTGCTAAGCTCAGTGGAGCACGGAGCTATACCATGTAAGGTTATGATGAACAGGTCACTACAGAGAGCCCTGACAAGATCTGCTCCACTGGAGAAGGAAATGAGGAGTCCCTCTGATCAGGCGGTATCCAGCGAGCTCCTGGGAAGAGCAGAAGGTAACCATAAGTATCCTGAGTACTAGTGATGCAGTTATGCCAAATCTAATAAAAAAGAAGCTCAGCCTCTGACGCTTACGGTGGTCTAATGCTGCAAACAAACTTTATATAGGAACAATAAGAACTTTGAAATTTAAAATCCATGAACCATGCTAAACTGAAGGAGGTGAAATGGGAAGACTACACATCTGCATCCTGAGTGTCAGCAAACTTCATTGGAGAGGAATAAATGAATTTAACTAAGATGTTCATTGCATATGCTACCGTAGGCATGAGAGCGTTGGAAGAAATGGAGTAGCCCTACGGGTAGCCCAATAGACTTCATAGTTAGCAAAGAGGCTGGAAGAACATTATCAGAATGCACTCTTAACGGTGACGGAACCCACCTGTTAAAATCCAGGGCAAAACTTCAGCCAATGTTATAAATCCCGAAAGAATTTTTTCAAACCAAAATGGAAAATAATCCTATTTGAAGTTCGCTGTTCTGTAGTCCCCACACGTTTGCAGATCTTCCGCGATCGAACTGAATCAGGTGCCCAGAGAGTGAAATGCCAAAGGTGTGGCTGCATAAGTGATACCCGTGAATCGTTTCCACATATCTCAGATAACTGCAGCTTCACAATCAGGGTCAGCACGCGACAGCACGACGTCATAAACAAAAAACTCATGTAACTAGTTGAAGCTGAAGGTTTTACCATGATCCTGGTGCCCACGCTGAAATACGCGAGTAAAATCTTTCGGCCAGACATGATTCTTTGCAAAGGCTAGTGAACCCAGATAATTGATGCAGCTGTCCGATTTGAAAATGAAAACTATCTCGCCAGGCGACGTATAAAAATGCAAGAAGTATGAGCTACTTTGAGAAGAATTCCTCAAGCTCACAGCCATGGCCAACTTCTTCGCTGTTGCAATTGTCATTGGTGCACGCGGAGGTTCGTGCGCAAAGAATAACCTCACGTTAAACAAGATGTCATGACCCATGCCAACCCGCATGAAAGGCTCCGTGTGCTGGATAGCTCTGCAGAAGACGATGAAGCTAGTTAGCTGGTTCATGAAGACTGCCTATATGCCTGCCCTCATAACACAGACAATCATCCAGGATTGACGATGCATAAAACCAGCCACCTCAAAGGTTCCTCCAACAGTGCATCATAAGTAATGAGCAAGCATGGCCCGGATTTAAAGACGCTGCTCCCTGAAGAGGGATACCAACAACCTACGTGTTGTACACATTCCCTTTGTTTCAGTTTTTATACACATTAGTTTTGTTTTGCTTTTTCTTCTGGTCTCCTGTTCCCCCATTGTTCTTTTATGCTATTGTTTACGGCAACGCGACGCCTTCAGTTTAAATTACTGCAAAAAAGTCTGGAAGTGTTTTCAATTAGCTCTCGCAGATGTTTCTGAATGTGTTGGCGCTCCTTCTCACCAGCACGCCAGAGATTCCATGGCCCGCATGAGAAACATAGGTTTTGGCTTAGGCACCTACACTCGCTGTTAGTAACATTCAAAAACTTTTGGGACACATCGGTTATGTCGCTGGTGAAGCTCGTCACGATTACGCGTGCACAGATTTGACGCCTGCAGGTCACAATGATCGGTATACCATGTTTGAAGGCAAATAGAGGGGAAAACCCACTTTAGCTTGTAGCAGGATACTCGTAATAATTTTTTTACCACGAAATCAAACGAACCCGTGACCACTAGCAAAAATAATCCAGCGCTACGTATTCATGGTCACATATCCGTGTGCCTCCTCTTCATGCTGTTAACAGTGTGCTACAGTTCGTTTCCTCAATTTTCTATCGCTTTCGGAACATATTTTCGCTACTTTCGTTTCAGGGTGCTGGAGTTTCTTCAGCGCTGATCGCTGTGATAAGTAGGAAACTTGAACTTAGCAGATCAGAAAAGCATGTGAACAATTTCATGGCTGATTCAAAACTGGCTAGAGAAGTAAGCAACTTAGTATGATATACTGCGTAATAATTGTAAGTATTTACTGCCCAGCGGAAACATGCTGCTGCAGCGGTTCTCCAACAAACCTGGTTCATACACAAGTACCGGTGCTTGCATTTTCCAAGAGATGAAATGAAGCTGAGAAATCACCAGAAGAAATTTTTAGCCGCCATTACAGAGTATGTTGCCTGAAAGGGACGCCAATTTGCGAAAGCTGTTTAAATGTCTGTGACTGCCTCCTTTTAACAGAAATACTTAAGAGAAATAGTACAACTTGTTTTTCAATGTTCATAAATATTAATAAGTTATGTTCAGTTTTTTTAATGCTGATTCTGTACGACTATTGGGCTGCGTACCGAGCGTCCCTGAACCGTTTAACATTCCTGCATTTAGGCATTCATAAGGACTAGTGGAACTATAACTTAAGTTAATGCACTGGATGTTAATTCAGAAGCAATGTGTGCGGATGGTTTCTCCAATAATAAACCGTTGACGCTGTCTTTTAAATGAGTTTATAGCATATAGACCTTTATTGTATGGTTGTATCCCGTCTTTTGGAACAAAAAGCTTCGGGAGCATCCCGGTTTGTGACCGCAACTCGTCTTCAGCGGTTGTGCACGAATTCGTACTACATCGTTAGCAGCACCTTAACTCCTTTCGTTATTTATCGGTAGTCTTCACGAAAACCAGTTTCTCCATGCCTTATCAGACCATCCGCGCGTGCCAGCTGGCGCGACCAGTTTTTTGGCCTTTCTCATCGCGCGTTTAGAGTTGGGCAGATAGTTACGTTTTCGCTGCTAGCCAGTAAAGGCAGTTACGTTTACGCGCGAACACAAGCAAAGGCGTTACGTAGACAATTGAACTCATTTTCTTCGGAATATCGTACTGCGGTTAATCAAAGAGGCTATCCGCTGAAGATGGGTTGTGGCCGAACTTGAAAGCTACGGAAGATTTTTTTGTTCCAAAAGACGGGATACAACCGTACAATAAGGATCTACATCCCTTATGAAGTACTACCGTCCCGTTCCAAGGAGCTACGTTTTCAAGTTTTACAGCATAAATATTAATATATACGGATAGCAGCACATGTAAGCGTAAACATTTTTAGATAGACACGGCTTTAGGGGTTGGCCGTGTTCGGTGGCGGTCAAAATCCCGAAAGTCGAAATCCCGA
>KN538395.1:1006104-1063604 GCA_000797535.1 Trichuris suis | reverse complement strand
GAATGTGCCCTTCAAGGAAGGTGTGAACATAGCGCAGGATTGGCGACCGCCGTGAAGAATCAGCAAACAATAGTGCATACGTCTACTCTCAAAGAATATAATGCCAAAGCGAAAAGAGAAAATGAATTACAAAAATATTCAAATGCTACTTTGCTAACCATTAAAATTGCATCTTACTTTTGCCCTACTTCAAATTCGCGCTGTGGAAGACATGTTCAGTAGCCATTTCCAAATTCCGCTCCGTCTGTAGAATGATAGCATGGATAATTAATAAGGTAAGAATAACTACGTTAACTCTGTGATGGTAAGTAAGCACTTTTTGCGGGTCTCTTCCTCTCTCCCACAAATACAGTAGTCCTGAAAATAATCAGGTTTGGTCTACTCGTAAACATACAGTGGCATAAACAGCATCGATTTTTGATTTTTTGCGCGTAATTTCTGAGAAATTCACGGTTCCTTTGTGTTAAGCGTGTGGCCGTCCTGTTCTGCCTTTACTGGCTAGCGTGCCGGCTATGCTGTTTTGCCCTGGCCTAAGCCTAAGGCAAAATATGAGCACTATTTTTACGCTTAGGCTTAGGTAAGGGCAGAACGGGATGGTCGGCGAAGTCAGAGTATAACGGGAGGACGCATACCCTCACAATCGACGTTGTTTATCCTTCTGTATGTTTACGAGTGGAGCAAACCTGATTATTGCCAGACTACGGTATTATTTGCCCGCGAATAGAGGAAGAGACCCCTGGCAACTTGGAACATCGTAGTGAAGCGCAGCAATTTTAGTAGGATAAAGCATTAACATGTTTTTTAATTTGCTTCAAGAAAAATTTATAAACATAAACGTGATTCAAGCGCTCACAAGGGACCAGAGGAACTCAATCATCTATGAAAGCAGCTGAAAAGTTACAACACATGCCTGAGGACCGCATTGAATGTATGGTCAACCATTGGCATCCAACTGCGGCTGCGAGACAGACTCAACTCTTTCTGGGTCATTGAGCATGAACACCAGAATCCGGTGCTAGAAGAGAAGCAACGTTCTCCTTAGGCGAACGGAGTCTAGGACAAGTTTAGACGACCGAAGGGACATTGGTTCCCAGGCAAAACAGGCATAAATAACTCTTGTACAACGTGTGACAGCGGCACGCATCAAAAGTCAGCAAATTCCTTAGCGAATTTGTCCACGGCGTTTTTTGCTTGTACGCATAATGCTTAGAAATTAACAGACATCTTCTAAAATGTTTTACTTCCAAAATGCAACGACGACGCAGTAAGACACCACAGCCATACTAATGTTCTCTTCCGAAGTTTTATCTCTCATCTCGGGAACCAGCACGGCGAGGGTTACTGGCTGTGACGTAATGGTATAATATAATGAGGACAAAGATAACCACGCCCAACATGTTGGCAAACCATGCCAGCTGAGTGTCCGCAATCATCAAGATAATCTGAAAAGGCGAGAAACAGATAACAAGCGCTCACCAACTTTACTATACACAAAAGCGGAACTTCAACAGGTAATAATTGTGCAAATTTTACAAAACCGTGGACAAGATCGTAAAATGGGACCAAAGTATTTTGGCAAAACACAAAAATGACACCTCGACCTTTTGAAGAACTGTATCGATATACAATGCGCAGGTAAGGTAGAATACAGTAATCCATATGCGATAGTTTGCACGTATTTGTTGCTGCCGCAAAACGATCTGTTTGTCCTCTTTCAACTAATCCTTATAGTGTAAAAATACTGCTTGCGATTCTCCTTTACTTAAGCTGTTAAACAGCAGCTTGAACGCATTATTTCAAGGCAGCATCGGAGCTAGAAATAAATCAAAGAATAGTAGTCGAAGCTTTCGAAAGGCCACTGGTTCTGTCTTCAGCGATATGCCCCTATCGTTGTGGTTGGCTAGCCCACTGAAATGCTAATAGGGCAGCAGGATGTTGGAATTCCCGTTAAATGGCACCTATGAAAGCCGTAGGCGGACGGACCAGTTGCGAGAAGTCAACTCAGAACTAACGTTGCTGAAAACAACGCGCGACGACGTTCTTATTGCGTTAAAATTGGACTTAATACTTTTAGTTAGCGTCCAAAAGACAAGGACTCAAATGATACTGTAACTGCAATGCTAACCTGCGAACAAGAGATACTACTGTAGAATAAAAGGCGGTAGAAAATGAGCACATATACTTTTACTTTCTGTCAGTTCAATCGCACCGCTTTCGTAGACGTAAAAAGAATGGAATAACAAAGCTGCACAGCAGCTGATAACATGTAGGGTCGGCGCCGGAATAAAAGGCAGATTTCCGAGGTCACTCAAAGGCACTGCAGAAAGAGAGAGAAAGAGCAGTTAGAAGCAGTCATTGGAAAAACAAAGCAAATTTAGTAAATGGCGCGCAAATAAGTGAACATTCATAGATGGCGATGAGGATTGGCAGAATAGGTGCCCAAAGTTGGACAACATCGGCCGTTGTTGTCGAAAAAGCGACGGAAGGTGAACTCGTAAAATGCGTGGTCGCTCATGTCAAACGAACCAATGGACCGAGAAATCGTAAGGTCTTTGGTCTCATCAACGGGATCAAAGTTGGACGTATCCGCTTCATGCAGTATTTCAGGCGTATACGGCGCAGGCAATTTTCTTAAATTTTCCCAGTCAACGCCATCAAAAAATGGATGATTCTTGATGTCGTCAACGTTCTTTCCCAATCGTTGGTCGACGGAGAAGCAAAGGCGCAAAATAAGATCTACCACATCGGCCGACAGGCCCGCTTCAACGGGAATCCGAAGAGAGCTTTGCCAGTTGATTACCTTATTCTGAGTTTCTTCCGGAGTTTCAGCTAAGAATGGAGGCTGACCAACAACCATTTCATACAATATGACTCCTACGGACCACCAATCGCACAACTGCGTATATCCAACCCTAAGCAGTACCTCCGGAGCAATATAATTTGGAGTTCCAACGAGTGATAACGCTTTGCGATGCTTTTGCTGCTTTTGATGACGTACCACAAGAACCTTATGCCACTTGTCCGACTTTGGACGATGTAAGGGCAACGTGTCATCGTCAACGTCGCCTCTGTGATCATCATAATATTTGCGGTCGTGGGTCCATCGAAGCCCTGTACAAAGACCAAAATCGGTCAACTTGATATGACCATCACGATCGATCAAAATATTGTCCGGTTTGATGTCACGGTGGATAAAACCGAGTCGATGGACACTCTCGACAGCGCAAACGAGTTCGGCTATGTAAAATCTGGCCATTGGTTCGTCAAAAATGCCCTTTTTGATTAACAAAGCCATCAAGTCACCACCCGGTATGTATTCCATAATGAAGAATAAATTGTCCTTATCTTGAAAACTGTAGTAAAGTTTCACTACCCATTCGTTGTCAGCTTCGGCCAGAATATCCCGCTCGGCTTTGACATGGGCCGCTTGGTTGCGACTGATGACGTCACGTTTCCGTAAAACCTTCATTGCAAACAGCGAGCTCGTGTCCTTTTTGACTACCAAAGCGACTTCACCGAATGCACCCACTCCTATGGTCTTCAATTTTTCAAACATTGAAGGTTCCAATTTTTGACGCTTTAGACGAAGGTAGCTGGACTCCTTTTGGGCCAGCAATCGACGCATTTGGCATTGCAACTGAGCGGAAAAAATTGCTCTGCTCATTTCTCGTTCTATTTGCATTCGACGTGACACTCGTTCGTTGTACATTTTGACCACGTTCTCAACATGCTGCTCCATGAAGAAGCGAAACGCTTTGGAAGTGCACTGCTTGATGCAACCACTGCCTCGACGAGTGAGCACTCTTTTCTCGATTCCCTCTGGTAGCGGTGACTCGCAACGCATTGTCCTGCTGTTCTGATCCGATCCAATGGTACACGATTCAACCGAGCCGGAACCGTCAATGGCGCTCGAACTCGAAGAGGACGCTACAATTGGATAGTCGCGTTCAGGGTTCGACTGTGGCAACTTATACGGTTGCGCTAGTGGCAAACAGTGGGATCGGGTCACTGAGCTAATATCGTTGGACGATAGCTCGCCTTCGTTCATCAAGTGCTCTCTTCGACCACTGCCGACCACGACGCCCAGATGTGTGGCCGCCTTGGACACGGAAAGTAGGTCGTTGGCGCGTTGGCACAGATTTTCAAAGTACATAGCGTCATGAGGATGGGGTTGACATTCCTTCGAAAAAAAATTTGAACTTTGAAAAATGGCTTATTTTAGCCGCGGAAGGCTCACCTGTTCACTTGCCTGCTTCTGGGCTACCGGATAATATCCAAAAGGTTTGGAAGCAATCACCGGTTCGCTAGTGCACCAGTCGGTGGCCACGTCGCCACTTCCGTGGAAAATATCGCCGGTGCTCATGGTGCCCATTTCCCTGCAAGGCACAGGCGCTGGGTTGCCATGGTTCGACATTACGTTGCCATAAACGGACGATACGGGTGATCTTGGGAAATACTTGATTGGACCAACAGCAGATGGATCAGGCAAAGCGGACGCAGGCGCGTAACCGTTACTCACAATTGGATGACGGCAATGCCCGTTGGTGGTCCTAGAGGCCGTCGGAACGCAGCCCTTAAAGACAAAATAGGCGGACCATTTTTCTTTATAAGGCCAACGAGACTAGTTGCAATCCAGATGTCTGTATGCTAATCATGTCGCAAGCACACTATACAAGCAGCAATTCCTTATTAAAGTAAACGAGAGAGGTACTAATGGAATCTGAAGAGGTATAATACTAATGGGAACGTTTAAAGGTTGGCTTAAAGCATTTAATGCGCTTTGGATAACTCAAAGGTAAAGTAATAAAACGTTTGCGAAAGTATGCTTAGTTGTGAAGGCAGATGGCCAAGTTTGCTTGAACGGGAACAAAAAATGCCTCAATTGCTGGCGTCGCAGTTATCAACGAAAAAAATGTGACGCAGTGATCATTCCGCCCGCATAACTATACTTCGCGCAGCAATTCAATTTCACGAACTTTCGACTGATACTATGTGCTTGATCAACTCCATTGGCACGGAGTTGAAGAAAGAAAAAATTTGAACTACAAAGTCAATTTAAGCGACAGCATCTGCTCAAACGGTCGCTTTAACCCAATTTCAAACAGGGAAAGGTTCAAACGAGAAAAAAATACTGCGAGCTGCATTGCATGTGACCACCGCCAGCAATGGTCACACGAAATCTCAACTTGCTGGTTGTCAACCAATCAAAACTTAATAAGGACCATTTTCGAGATAGAAAGAAGAAATTTACATTCCAACGCAACTTGCAACTAGAAGATGAAAGAAACAACGTGCACGCGTTCGGTTTAGTGTTGTCATAAAAGTGAGACATACCGTTGAAATTTTCTGTCGGTCGCACGGGTACGGAGGTGGGCCAGGCATAGCATTGGAACGATCGACGGCCGTCTCTCTGGTTTTTAACTTGATCATATAGTCAACAACGTGGTAGAGACTTTCAAAGTGCGTAGCCTTAAGAGCTTGCCAAGCGGTCTCCGTATCAAAACCCATATTAACCAACGCTTCAAGCATTGTCACCGGTTGCTGGGAACCGCCGCCGCCGCTGCCGTCTTTTCGGGCTGAACTTCCCTCTTGACCATTTTGCTGCGTCATTTTCGCGCCTTTCAAATTACTACCATTGTACTGAGGTGCGAAAGCTAACGGAGACAATTGCAGGGCATTGTCGTACGGTAAAAGGCTACGACGAATTTGCATAAGCGCTTCTTTGTAACTGCCGCGGTTTCGACCGCGAAGGCCAACCATGGCGCCATCGGATGACGCTCCTGCAATGTCGGATGAAATTGGATATTGATGTAAACTGGTAGGAAATGATATTCGTTGAGGTGCTGAACTGGCCGGTCGCCTCGACGATTCAATTCCATCAGGCAATCTATGCCGCAATCTGGCCAGATCTGTCGGTTCGGCCATCGAACTCGTCTCCGTTAGCTAAAGGCAGTTTAATAACAACTTTCTAAAACAAAGGTGTCGTTAGTGGTTAGCATACTAAGGGTTCGCCTAATTCTCATGCCGAAAAGGCGAAACACCAATTGCCTAGAGGGCGCTTCGGTGGTCAATTGCCCGTTTACGAAGTGTCGGAGCGTCTTGCAAACGGCGCCTGATTCACCCTGACAGAATGCCAAGAATGCTAGCAGCCAAAAGCCGCCAAAACGATGGAAAAATAGACATTTCTCATCAAAGGTGTTCGACACGGGTCAGCCACGAATGCGCTCTGCTGATTCGAGCGTCATGGAATAGCAAACCGGATGTGACACGGCAAGGTCCCATTATGGAAGCAATCAAAACAGCGCAGAATAAACATTAGCACAACGATCGTGATGGGCAGCTACTTTGACCATGACGAACTGCGGGTCGAGAAAGACGACGTCGTGAGAGGTTGACCGCTGATACATTATGCATACCAATTTGGGACGATGAAAGACAACGTAGCAAGAATGCTCAGGTAAACATGGAGGCGTAGCTGCATCACTGAGTAAATTCAAACTTTTAAAATCACATAAAGAGTAGACCAATTTACGTTGTCAGCCAAGCTGGAAGAAACAGAGCAACACTATAATGATGACAAGCAAACGGAAGCTGAAATATGCTTCTCTGAAGGGCCGAGCGGTAACAGGAGAGTCAGGGTCGTTTTTGAGCTGTTACAACTGCTGCAAAGGAATGACAATCGTCCAGCAAGACAACATGTCTCCTTCTTAACTGGCTTGACTGGCTGCGAAGCAGCCTTCCGACCGACTGGCGTTTTGCCGTTTTTTGGTACCTCACAACGGATCGCAAGTGCTCGGCGATGGCGGCAACTTGCCGAGACCGTTCTTATCGAAACGGCAGAAAAAATGACTGACAACGATGGATTCAGCCGTTCCGAACAGAAGGCCAACGACGATGGAAGAAGAAGCAAAAAACTTGCCAGCATATCGCCAATGGCCACGCGTTCGCAAGCACACACTATTCCTTTTCGCTTTGGCTAAGCAAGCTAAGGAGAATTGAGCACGCAATACGTACGGTTCAAATGCAACGGAGCACCAAGCCGTTAAACTGCAGGCGCGAAGAATCAAATATTTGAAGACGAGTTACAAAGCGGACGCGCGCGCCCAACATAGTCACAACAAAAACTTGATGCCGCAAAATGGCAACGCTCCAAAAGGCTAAACTGAACCCAAACGGAGTTGCAAACAACCGCCAACGGCTAAATTCAAAGACTTGCCGTGTGCAAATTCACGCGCGCCAGCGTTAGCTTCGGCGAAAAAATTTAAACAAACCACTTACTACAACATTTTAGATGCAATTTGTAAAAACCATTCGAAACAAAGTTGCCGGTACGACGATTGCTTGAACGCTAAATGTGCCAGGACCGCGATGCTACAGTAAACGATTTGTAGGTTCATATTGTAATCTCGTAAAGAATAGCAAACAGCGCCAACATCGTTGCAACAAGTGCGTAAAAATGCTATTGATTTAATTCAATTCGGTCAAACTTTGTCAAATTAATAAACGAGACACTTGCAGGTTGCCAATTACGAAACGACTGCTCAGAACAATGTTACTCGAGCATTAAGCGTCCAGATGAGAGAAAACGCGCCTTAGCTTTTCTCGTTTTTTGTGCTTTTGTTGCTTTCTTCTCGCCAGCACTGGCTTGTCCTTCCTGGACAGCACATGAGCAGTGGGTGTATGGCCGCAAAAGTACATTGCATCGAAGTC
Organism: Trichuris suis; assembly: GCA_000797535.1. Lineage (NCBI taxonomy): Eukaryota > Metazoa > Nematoda > Enoplea > Trichinellida > Trichuridae > Trichuris > Trichuris suis. The sequence goes on along the minus strand of KN538395.1, from coordinate 1,055,894 downwards.
TTCCGTTGTTGATTTTGTTTCGATCAAATTCCGCTTTTCCAAAATGCTTAGAGAACGCAACTTGCCCGCCGTCTCTGTTAAAGGCGTTGCAGCTTTGTCAACTGGTTCGTCAGCATTAAAAACAGCTTCGTCGACGCCAGGAGGAGCAACACAATAAGGCAAGCGACCGCTGGTGCAGTCCTTAATAATGTACCGGGCGGCTCTTGATCGATCTGGAATTCCTTTAGTAGACATAAAGCCGCGAACAAAGGCCAAAGCAGTTAGAAGAACGTGCGGATCAACATGATTCCCACTGTCTACGTGGCTGCTATTGCCAAAGATAATACCGTAATGCCGTTCAAAAACTCTATAAGGCAAGGCGTCGCAAAGAAAGCGGATAGGAGCCATGTAGTCGGTCAGATAATCTGACGAAAGCATACCGGCAAGCAGCATGTGCTGCAAGCCGAAATGGGACGCCGGAAATACCAATCCTGGAGCATCGCAAAGCGTAACCTCGCGGTCAACAACCAACGTTTGCAAGTGCTTTGTTTTGCCTGGCGTAGCCGATACGGCCACTTTTTTGGCGCCCAGGATTTTGTTAATCGTAGAACTTTTGCCTACGTTCGGATATCCAACCATCCCAATAACAATGGGTTTACGCGAAGTGTCCAAGTCTTGACGCAATCGTTTCAGGATTGACAGTAACTCGTCTGATTCCAAAATAGTGGTTGAAAGTATTACCCTCTCTTCTGCTGCTTTGGCAGTCTCCTCGTTTACTTCATCGTTCGTGGAAGTAGTACTGTTTTTGTGCGTGGCGGGCTTTGTATTCTCTTCGACAATGTCCTTAGATTCAATCTCTTCATCATCAGTATGTTTGTCAGAGTTGGACCAAAAGGCGAAAAGATCGCCACGCTCGGTAAAATAATCTGCCCAAAATTGTCGCTGCTTACTGGTCAGTAAATCGGCTTTGCTTAGCAAAAGAAATACCACCTTATTAGGGCAAAGTTCCTTAACGGCGACTTCCAAGTCGGGAACGCGAAACATCAATGGATTTCTTGCATCAACCAGTTGAACCACAACGTCACTCCTTTCCATAACGCGCCACAGTTGTCGCCAGATATCCAAATTCTTTTCGAAAGGTGTCAAAATACAACCGCTGCTTGCTTGCAGATCTTCCAAATCTTTTCGCCACTCCATAAACGCATTCTGTTCCAGCGACGAGAGCTCCTCTGAGGTTGCGGCCAGTCGCCAATTAGGCCTTCTTGGCATTCGCAATCTTTTCGACAATTCATCGTCGCTGAGCACTTGTGAAGCAACTTTTTCTGGCGGAAGGCTGACGGAGGTGAATATTACTTTGCGATCCAACTTTTCCGCGGCAAAATCGCGACCGCGCATTTCAGCTTTGCTGAAAAATTCATCCAAATTCGTCTCCTGCGTTATCGATCGCAACTGGCCAGCCGTACTGGGCATGGTAGGTTCAACAGTTTCACCTTTGCCTATTCGTCGCACGTGGCGCCGTTGGCTCGCCTTCATTAGGGAATATCCCACGGACAACTTCGACCTCTTCTTAGCCGTTCTGCTTAATGGCATTGCGAATTGTGAAAAGCTAAAACAAACAAATGCAGCAAAAGCATGAAGCAATCAACAATTTTGTGACGTCCTCATCATCGCTGCTAAGAATATTAACACAACATATCCAGAGAACCCTCTTTGTAAGCAAAACAATAAAAAAGCCGGTCACACAAAGAAGCTCAACGCATATCAATTCCCTATCAGGTAATGAAACAAAAATCATTGTACATAGTGGAACAAATGGCTTTTGCCTGAAGGAAGGAGCGGTATCGGCTGAATAGCAACGAAGAAAAGACAATCCCGTTTATCAAATGCTTAAAGAAACTTTATTTTACACAAGTTAAACCGCAACGTTTATGACAATTCAGTAGAGTAAGTGAACAATCAGAAATTTGTGTTTAAGTTAAAGCATAGCTGGTAACCAAACGAACTTCACCAAAAAGATTAACAGGCTCGCTGTTTGATAATAAACTTATGTAATTCGCACAACGAACATCGCCTGAACATGAGCACCGCTCCTCGCGCATGAAGAATAGCCGTTTTAATGCTACGCTGAAGCAAATTGACGGACCATGTTTTGAATATAAATGTAATCAATTTTTGCATTTCGGAAACCGGCGAAATACGATTGATCGCATTGATTGCCAAACGTTCGTCAGCGCCGAGTATTCAGTGGATGTTCGTAAAAATTTTATGCAACAACGAAAAAACTTCGAACGCTGCAATCATTCACGCATAAGTGACAGCAAGGTAAGACGTTTTGCCTTCGGCAATTATAACTTCTGCTGCTGCCGGATACGATTGCCAAAGTGAACGAAGAAGTTCTTCAGAAGTCGATAAGTGATCAAACGATGTTTGCTTTCGACTAAATAAATAATCACCGTTTAAAGCAAGTGATTGTCGAACAAAATCAGCCATTAATTTTGTTTACGACCAAAAATGGCATGCAAATTTTTGAGAGACGTAGTGCCCGTTATTGCATATTTAAACATACCTTCAAGCGACATCCTCTTCCATTCATCAGAGACTTGCATAGCCAAGCAAAAAGCTGACTAACCGGATAAACGCGTTCAAAGGGGGAGAAGCAGCTTGCCTAGAAAAGGCAAAGTTAGCGGAGTAACTGAGCAAACACTGTTAATACGCACCACCCAAGGACGATTAGAAAGACGTGAATTCCAAAAGTGTCGTCTCAAATCAAGAAGAACCAATAGTGCCGCAAAGGTCGGGATCCAACAAGGACAGAAATCCACCGACCAAATAAAGGCTTCCGGTGACAAGAACTTCAACTGACCTTCCATCCTTCACACTTATTGTTCTCGCTATTTCTCTGACGAAATCGTAGGCGTCATTAACGCGAGTGAAACTTTTGGTTTTGCAACTCGGACAATCATGAAGGTTGGAGATCAATTCTAACCATGCGGTCTCGTGATTGTTGACCGCTGCCTCAATTTCTTCACTGTTGCTTACTAACGAGGCCACATCTGCTGGAATGACCGCGTGATAATACATCCCAAAGCATACTGGCGTCAGGTTACCGCACGCGGGATCGTCAGACGATGTTGTCGTCGGAGGACTAAAAAGAGCATATTGGAAACCACATCTCTAAAGAAAGGCACGTTGACACAGACTATCAAGCGCACAATATCTATCCAACAAACAATCAACGGAGGAAGCAGTTGCTTCGCTTGGCGACCTTTGGTGCAATGGAAAATTAGAATGCGAACAGGATTTTTTATCGCTCCTGAGGAGGCACTGAGAAACCACTCGACGCAACACTATATACGTAAACACAAGTTATTCCAATAGCTAAAAAGGGGCCAAATTGTACACCTGCACGCTAAGTGGTGTATGGGCCCCGTCCAAGTAGAAATTTATTCCATTCGTTGTCACCTTCTGAGATCTACCTGGCCAAAAGCAGCAACTTAGTCCTAAGAAAAGTTTTAGATAAAATCGGCAAAGCAGACACATATGCCACCAATAGTTTCCTCACTGGTGACACAGCCAGCCTGCAACGTGTTCACAAAGTTCGGACACCGTCGAACGCAAAAATCATTTTGTTCCTTTGCATTTCCTTCATAGCAAGCGGTATACTCGTAGCGTCTATGCTTATTCCGTTACCTGTTCTGAAAGCCCACACACGTGCCAGCTGCACAGCGAGACTTGCGTTCTCCAACTGATGTTTACCCGCGATGCCAAGAACCAGTCTTTCAGCATCATTAGGTATAACATAGTCCTCCCAATTTGGACAAACGTATAAGGAACACTAGAAACCGTTAAAAGCATGCGAAAATGACAGGGGCTCCCCACTAAGTATAATAGTACATTACCTCTACTTCTTTAGCGCGTTGCAAGATAACTTCGAAGGCTGCTTCTTCTTGAGGCACCGTAATGGCAACAGACCTTCTTTTTAGAATGCCTGCTTTGTTCCATGCAATTTCCTCTATTGTCGTGCCGAGCATATTAGTGTGGTCGTAGTCAAGGCGGGTGATGCCACATACAACTGGATTCCTGAAACGCACCAAGCTTATACAGAATAACAATTACCCATGTAAACCTTTTTTTGAAACATTGTTGTTGCACAACACTACTAACGTTCTTTCATGGTTTGAAAAGTTATCCTCACGTATGAGAGTAGAAAAGAAGAAATTCAGCAATAGTACCAAATAAAGCAACGATTTGAAAAATGCAACATATGTTCTCCCAAGCAGTTACCAAAATCCTAATGCGAATGAACGTCAATGTGCCTTAGCACTACGTTTCACTGCGCGCACGACTACGTAGGCTTGGTGGTAATTGACCTTTTTGTCATTTTAAAAGTGCAAAATGAAAGCAGACAAATTCAGCTTTTCCTCATTCTCTACTGCAGATTAAAGTCTGAGTCTTTGTAGTGGGTATAGACTTGAATTAGTAAATGTCCGTTCTTGCAAACAGGTTTATTCAAAACATGAATAGAAAACTTTTTTTTACTTGCACGCCTTCTCTTCAGCGCTGTAATATGGAAAATAACTTTACGCTTTATAAGATTGGACAATAAGAACCTACATATCATTAATACCGGGTGCTTTTGTAGTCACAGCTTAACTGCCCATTCAACTACAGTCTACGTTGATTTCACCGATTATGTGCAGGTCCTTCCGTCCCCAAAAGTGAATTTCCGCTTTACTCGTCGTCGCTACACGAGTGCGCATTTCGCTAGGAAATCATAAGTTCAACGTTCGCGAAAAGTTAAAACTTTTTCATGAACAAAGCGTTGACAAGGAAAGACTCAATTTTTATAACATTTTCTATTTGCTCACAATTTGACTTAAATTGGAATAGGGAGCAAAACCCAGTAACAATTAAGGCTTCACATGACGTGAATATTTTTAAAAGTCGATTTGAGGAAAATATTCGACAAAGCAAGAACAACAACTCCGGACCACTTCTTCAGTTTAGAAACTATTGAGGGAGAGGAAAGGATGAAGCATGCAACTAATATTGTTCATGAAATGCTCAAACAAACGAACAACAGCTTTGTGCTTGCCACAACGAGTTAATACAACGCCTCTTCTGCTCAAGTAAACATTGAAAGTGAGATGAGCTAAGCAATTGGAATGTTAAACTTAGTTGCCGAAAAGACAAAGTTGCTAACATGACGTCACTCAATAGAGGTACATACCTTATAACATTGGTGCTGTCGTAGGTGCCCCCAATGCCGACTTCGATTATTGCAACATCTATCTGCAAAATGAAACTCGCTTGTCATCGTCAAACCGCACAAGACTAACCTTGGATTCAAGAAAAAAATGAAATGCCATGATAGTCAGGAACTGGAAATACCGTACCATGTCCAGTTTAGCGGGGTCCTTAAATTCCGAAACCTGTAGGTCCTGGGTTTGGTAAACATCAAACTACAAAATATACGTCAATTAGCATGCCATTTTTGTTCCCTACGACGGCTGACGATTGTTGATAGAATAAGAATTCATTTACTGACTGTCTGGACTTTCCCATCTTGAGCAGAATGCTATAGAATGTAAATGAAGGGTTTATACATTCTACGGCTCAAAGTATTGGGCGGGATCGTTACAAAACGTCCATTATTCAATTAGAATGACTTTACAAACGTAATTTCAACAGCCGCTTTATGGAAGGGCAGCCTTAGCATGACTAAAAGCACTCTACCGTGCAAAGACATTTGTGCAACCGCCAAAACAGGCCGACGAAACGGTCTTCGGAAATGGGAACGCCATTAATGCGAAAACGTTCTCGCACGCTCAGAATGTGCGGTGAGCTAGAAAAAGCAATGCAAAGGCAAGCAATAACCCTTCCGCAGGGTGCCCAAAAAATTTACCTATAGAACCCTGTTTTGAAACCTTGATTCCGCAAAATGCTCTCCACGAAGGCACAACAGGAGCCCTTGCCCTTTGTGCCCGCTACGTGAACTATGTTGAGTTGGTCCAAGTCGCCGAGCTGCGTAAACGCGGTTTCAATTCGTGAGCAACAAGCGGCAGACTCACTTGTAGGCCAGTTGCCTGAACGTGAGCTTCAAACTCCATTAAACGCTCGGCGGGGGATAGCCAAACGCGTCGCGGAATCTGAAGCATATTCAATGCTCTAATGGCCTCCTGAAGCAACAACGTAAGGTGAATGCAAATCTCACGACGAAAAAGACAATGCTACCCGATAGGCGCTCATCAAGCGGTAAATTGAGCAAAAGTCGCAACGCGAAGGCGGTTAACGAACTGCAAACCACCGTATCGCCGCTTAGGGTGGTTACCTTAAATGTGCGTGAAAATCAACTTCCGCTACTGTTACCTTGCAATTGTACTTGCGAATACTTTAACGTACTGTAGTAGACTTAACGGCTTCAGGGAACTCTGTCGAATGCGTAAGCTAAAGTACCACGAGCAGAAGCTTCTAAAGAAGGTAAACTTTTTTGATTGGGACTTGGACAAGAACGTTCACGAGAGCACCATCATTAATCGCTATCGGCTAAAGAACCACGAAGAGTACACTGTTTACAACAAGTTGTCTCGCGAAATACGTCAAGTTGCTCAAAAGATTAAAGATCTTCCGCCAACGGACCCGTTTCGCATTGAGTCTTCGCGTATGCTCATCGACAAATTATATTCAATTGGCCTGATTCCAACGAAGCAAGGTTTGGACTTGTGCGGCAAAGTTAGCGCTTCCTCATTCTGCAGGCGTCGATTACCTGTCGTTCTCCGCCGTAATCATATGGCCGAAACTCTTGCTGCCGCAACGGCGTATGTTCAGCATGGTCATGTGCGCGTTGGTCCCGAGATGATCAACGATCCTGCTTATCTCGTCCCACGGTAGGAAGTCTCACTTACCACGTACATTACGTAAAACTTTTTTAGTAACTTGGAAGATTTTGTCACTTGGACGAATTCATCGAAAATCCGCAAACATGTCTTGGAGTACAATGACGAAAGAGACGACTTTGATTTGTTGTGTTAAGTTATTTGCGATTGCTTAAAGGCAAGTAAAATTTGCCGTTTGTCTCTGAGCCAAGTTTCAACAAGTGGAGAGCACTGCTTCCATCGGCGATACTATTCCTTGCTTTACGTGTGGTGCCGCGAAAACGATTTCTTTCAGACATTTAATAATGAAGAAAAGTCCCAAGCACAGTTCAAACGAGTGCGAGCAGGTATACAGCGACGGTGCCGTAAGAAACAATTACGCCGTTCTCGAATACAGCAGGACATGCCAAGCTGCGGCTTCGGGTGTTGCAGCCGGCATTCTGGGTCTTACAGGCCTCAATGGCTTCATATTCTACTGTTTGTGCGCCTTTGTACAAAGCGCTATATGGTGCTGGAAGGCAGGCTTCCATTTAAGCGACTATTTCACGCATCCTTCAGCTGTCCTGACGCACGGAGTCCTTGGCGGCTTATTCACTTACGTTCTTTTTTGGACATTCTTATATGGCATTGTCCACGTCTACTAAGAGTTGCATGTTTTAATACGTTGTTCAGTGCGTGATATACGTGGCTTTGATTCTAGTGCCCTTAAAGCTACAGTACATTTGCTAACGATTTCTAGGGTCAATTTGTTTAAAAGCGACAAATGCATCGAGGGTCACTTGCAACCTATGCAGGAAAGAACGATGGTCGAATTTGAGCCTGGCGGTGCCTCCCTGTTAACGCATGGGAATTTCTTGTAGGAGAGGCGACAATTTCCAAGCAAAGGATCAAAGAAGGCAGCGCGACAGAATACGGCACGATGGCAATGGACCGCACAGCTAGTCATGTCCGTTACATTTGCTACGGCTGAGTAGGTGGCTTCTTGAAGTGGGAAGTCGGATGGCTGATGGTAGAAGGTGAAATTTGTTCCGCATACTGCCCGTTCAAATAGGAGTTTGGTTCTACTGTAATATCCATTTCTCATGGATTGCCTACCTGGTTGAGCGTACTTTGAAGCAGCGCTTGTCATTTCAGTATTGTTCACTTGTTCCCCCTCGACCACGTCAGTTGCATTGTGGCAGTTTTGCGTCGTCGGCGGTGGTGGTTCCGGACAACGGGCGTTAGCTGCCGTTCTGCGTGCAGCTAATTTATTGATCAAAGCTTTAGCCATTTCCACCAAACTTTGCTGACCACCGCCAGGGTAATCTGCATGAAAAAATCTTAGCATAATTGCTTAAAAGCGGAACAGTCGTCTGCAACAACAACAACAACAACAACAACAACAAGGGGTCGACCGGTCGTTGAGCCTTTGAAGAAAACCTTGACAGACGAATGACACACTCAGTCTGCCATGTCTTCCCGTTTCGTTTTTAAATTTGCAAGCTATTTCTATCTCAATTGGTTTGGCATTCGATGCTGTAGAATTTGAATTAGGCCAAGGTGGCGAATCACGCGAGCGGAACACGCTGAAGTGGCGCTAGTCGATTGCAGCCCCAAAATGACCCGCATACATCTCAGTCTAATTTTCAGATGAAATCGTTCAGGAGGTATACCAATTACATACAAAGATTTAAATTGTTGCCCCTAGACATGTATCGTCAAGGTATCCCGAGCTAAGAAGCTAAATATCCCGTATCCATATCAAGAATGTGAATGCTTACCATCGACGCAATAAATGCACGAATAGGCTCTGGTCATTCCAGGAGGAGGAGCGCCCATTCCCGGTATTTTTTCCAGTTTGGCCGTGCAATTGCTAGCTTGCCAGTACGCGAATTTGCACAAAGCTTTTCCGTCGGTTGACTTCTTCGGAGTCTCGTATACAACCGAATAGCAAAACATCAAACGTTCCAAACACATGGAAATGCACTCGTCCAATGATTTCACCTTTCTTAACATGTAAGGTGTTATTTCGTCAAGCATCGAGTCAGGGACAGGTGTGTAGATGATCCGACCACGGCAAGCTTAGAAATGATGTTCATCAAATGGACTACTGCTGAAAGCAGTTTTTATATCCTACCTTTGCTGCTCGCTTGAACTTCCCGTTTGAGAGTATCTTTAAAGAATATAAATGAAAGGACAAGAATTGAAGGCACTTGTTCAGCAACAAGCAAAAACTGTGCATTTTCAAGCGATGCTTACCTGCGAGGAGGAGGAGAAGAAGAAGCGCTGTCAATCTTGTTGGAACCATAATTACAAAGGCAGCCACTCTTTGGCAACCGAAACTATCAGACTGACTCAAGGTCGGCTGACTAGAAGGAAAAAGGGATGCGAAAAGGCCCGCGATAGGTGTTTTTCAAGGTGGGTCGACGATTGGTCCAACATTTCCAATTCTTCTCAATTTCTCGGCCAGCTGCTGTTGCCCAGTCGTTACGAAGCATCCTTTTCTGTTATCAATGATGCGCTCCCCCGTGATCATCTCAAGGGCAGCCGAAATGTGCAGACGAGCTTGTCTGGGCCAATGTCCTTCAGGTCCCTGACAAGCGCCCATAGTGGAACGCTTCAAATGCAAGGCCGAGCGTTCGGGAATCATCGTGTGCAGCGGACAAAAAATGTCACACACTAAAGAGCACAAGAACGTTTGACCAGCCGGCGGATAATTAGCAAAAGCAAAGTGCCAATGTTTCACCAAAATGATACGAAAAGTTGAAAATCAAAAAAACGCGTTGCTATTATAAGCGTACTCAGCCACTGCAATCTATTTTAGCAAGCGCGAACCAAATCGCAATGGAGAAGAAATCTTGGAATTACCCCGCAAATGCGCATTCAAATCATACCGTATGACAAAAGCGTCTATGCTGATAAGAAGGTACCGCACGCGCGCGTTTCGCAAGCATAACAAGAGACATACAGCTATTTCGAGAGTTAGATGATTGGGCACGTGAACGTATACGTACAAAATCATTGCTTTGATGTTTGCACCAGAATTTTCACGATAGCACAATATTGTTTACGATGAAACTATGGGGCAACAAATGAGACAAGAATTCGGCACGAAGGCAGGAAGTAGATAAACGATTTTTCATCTATCAATGTTTTACGTATTTGAAAAAATGAAGTGACAACGGAAGGTGTCAAGGCAAACAGCTGCGGGCACTATGACTAATTGACCAAAACTAACACTCAGGCGTATCGTTCAGTATTATTAATTGCTACCGCGGCACCATAACCACCCGAATTGTTCAAGTCATTAGACAACGTGGGAGACTATTAACAATTCTTAAGGTGTCCATTTGGACGACAAGACGGCATAGTAGTCAAAATTTCTTAATGGTGGCGTCGGACAAATTGAATTTCACTCTTTATTGTACGGTGCAACTCAACCCTGATGATGAGGCACACAAGTTGACTTCACCTATCCAAACAGTACTTCACAATGGCAACTGCAACAACGTCATAAAGTGGGTCCGTTGGCGTCACTGGCGCCAACCATTTACTGAGGCTGATGATGCAGATTGCAATAATTGAGACAACTTTGATTACAGACTATAATCAGACCGTTTGAATCTTCTCTCCGCACGCAAACACGAAAATTCTAGGAATGAAGTTTTACTTTTGAGCAAAAAGAATTTACTAATAAATGCAGTAAGTCTAAGAGACGCTGATTTCTTTCCCAATATGCGCAACGTAATGACGTCCATCGTTAACAAAGTATGCAGTCTGAACGCACCCATTACTTCAATAGCATTCGGGATTTCGACAAGTAACCGGTAAAGATGCAATCGTACAAAACCAGTAGAAAAAGATATCGGCTATCCATCGCTGTACACGTTTTAGACACTGTCAATCAGAAAAATTGAAATTATGAACTTTTTACCCCCTATTCAGACAATGTGATTGCTGAATACGCATATTCATAAAATGTGCCGAACCTACTTCAAATCCTACGGAACTGACTTTCCAGCGTAAGCGCCACCATAGGACACAAAAGAGATGAACTGAATGGCAGCAAGGTGATCAATCTATTGTCAATGTTAATAATTACTATTGTCATTAATTAGAGAATGGTTTTTAACGTTTTTATGCCTTTGGATATTGTATTTGTTTCAATGCTGTCTCATATTGTTTAAATATTACATACTATAACGACAATACAACGCTTTTATCCATTTTAGTTTTGGAAGCGCTTTTATTGGAACAAGTTTAAAAATGCTACAACCTTCATCTGGTCACATCATCAGCGGATTTAATAAAGTCTAAAGCTCATTTACCGTTCTTGACCATTTGGAAGTCGCTTCTGCTGTTTGAGCTATCTGATTTTAAAGTATTGTTAGCAATAAAAATCGGCTTTAAAGGAAGTGTCCAAAGGACATAAACGGACAGTGTCCGTATCGCTAACAATACTGACGCTTTCTGAACGTAGCGATATTATCTGTAAAGTTTTTTCCAAAGTGCATTCTTTGATTTGCTGACGACGCAGGTCTGATGCAGCGCTACGAAAGAAAGCTATGGCGCTCAGTTAGTATTTTGTTCTTTTGACCTCTGGAATACAGGTGTCGGGAAGCTTTTGTTCAAAACAATTCCACCGTATCCCAATTGCAAATGGAAGAAAAGCTCACAAATTGGAGCAAAACCATTGAGTTCGACAGCGAAACGCTATCTTACGCTAACGCGCTTCACTAAGAAGCAGTAGTTTGATTTTTACAAAGATTTGCTATTTGCAAACGTGAACAATGAGCAATTACATTTGCTACACTTGAATAATCTTTCAGCTTCTAAGGATGAGGACGAAACGCAGTTGACATACCGCAGCGCAACAATTGCTTTACGCAACTGATGATTTGAAAATCGTCAAAGAGGATGAAGCAAACGAAGGACCGTTAACTCTACGACGATACATGCAAAGCACTCGTACGCGCGTTTTCAATGAGTCAAGTAGATGACGAATCGATTAGGATTGAATAAATCTACCCGTCTCAGTTGTCACATCGTTTATTCCCGCATAATGACACTTCTCCGCTTTGAATATTAAGTTAGCGCTCTTGTGCAAAGCGCAAGACATTCTTCGACGACGAATGCTCGATGAGGCAAATAAATTTCACTAAATCTGCAAACCCTTAATCTGTTTCTACTAAAGCCAATTTGAACGCATAGTGTTTTTTTGATTGAGAAATGCCTTGCGTCACCTACTGACAAACAGGCCAACTATAGCAGCCAACCGGCTGTCGCTGCTTGCCACTTCTGCGCAGCGTACTGTAGTTGATTACTGAACTTTCCTTAGGTGAAAAGAAATCGAATATCCACTCTTAAATCGAGCCGATAGCGTCGTCAGAAGTTACAGTAGGCGCGCTTTGCTCTCGGAAAATCCTTGCGGCCAACCGACCAACCCATACGTGCTGATGCAACACTCTACGAACTCTCAGGTTTCAAAGCCTAAGGCCAACGAATTAACCGAGCTCTCTCTGATTAGAAACGTTTGATTGATAATCTGCTTTGTAATTGATCGTTAATCCGCGGTGACCATTTAGCCAAATGCACCTGACCACTTTGGTGGAAGAAGAAATTAAGATCGCAGCAGATCGACCGCCTTTGCGCCAAGCCGCAGGCCAAATTCATCTGAGAATGCCAAAGAGGAAACTGACTTTTTCGCCCCAAGCGAATGGTAAGGCATAAAAAATTACAAACGATCAACGCAAAGGGGGATTGACCCGAGCAAATGATACCTACGTAAACGGTTGCGATTGGGATATATGCTCTATCAAGCCAACCGAGATGCGTGCAAACAAAGTATGTTTACGTAAACGTCAAATCTGAATCACGAAGTCACAGCGACATGAACTCATCGATCTTTTGGGTTCCGGCAACAAGGGCAAAACTGCAATCGACAAGCGAACGTCTGGTATTACAGCAGAGAATACTTAATGACCGTAGGTTCAGCGGACCACTAATCTCACTTGACCAGCTCATTTTCAAATTTCATCTATCACCTAATTGGCTGCCTGCTTTTGAAAACACTTTGATACATTAAGCAAAAATACAATCATCCGTCACTGGTCACAGTTTAGAGCGAATCAATTTTGCATTCACCTTTGTAAAACGTAACAAAAATGTACAAAAGAAATACGCGTACACTATTGTCAATGAACTTCTTCCATTGAGTGGTCTCTAGTGGGCAAACATAATCACTGAAAAGCATTTAACTTTTACCTTCGGCTTATATCCTTAATATGCACAACAAAGATGTCGAGTGTTTAACTCTTATACGGAAGTTAGCCCCCAAAGCGACGTCTTTTGCTTATCAATTCGCCTTGTTGATATAATGCTAACTGAAGCTAGGCAACTTCGCATCAACGGCCAAGCGTAAGTGCAAAAATGGGGCGAGTATGATGGCATTTTAAAAATTCTCCCTTTGTTAGACAATTGCTTGCTATTAAGCTCAAAAAAATTGAGCGACAAAGCAAACAACATTGTCCGTGTACAATACTACGAACGCCTGACAACCGCCACACTGTGGTCAACAGTAGATCGCAAACCACAATTGACGTCCTTTGGACAACGCCATCCTTTGTAAGGGGACAACTTTGTATCACACTTATGCATCGTTCATTGTTCGTCACTACAATAATTGTCTGCATAATTAATAGTCATACAATTTTAATACAACGGCCTGGACAACACAGGCAAGAAATTCGCTCGGGTCGACCCATGGTGGAAGGACGCATGCAGGGCATATGAGCCGTACCTCCTGGCGCGCCATGGAGATGACCAGTCAAGTGGCGCTGGTTGCGGACGAAAGTTGCCGTTGCACATCGACCGTTATCGCCTCTGCTGGCGGTCAAATGCAATTACAGATTGAAATGAGGAGAACTGAACCGGCGGACCGCTGACAAACCATGATTAAATGGCTCGGCCCCGAAAGACCAACGGTGGCCGCAACCAACTCAAAGAAGCAATCTTTTCCTTAGGTGGAACGGCTCTTCGAACGCGGGAAATTGAATTATCCGTACGGCAATGGTTTCAACTGGTGTCTGATTACAGTAATGTACAAGCGATTCAATCGATCGTGATGAAGCAAAATCGTGTCTACTGGATGCACATCCAATGATCAGTCGACCTTCTGCCACTTACGCCTGGACAATGCCTACGGTATGAATGAAACGGAGCCTCTTACTACGGTTGGTTAAGTGGAAAAGTCGACTGATCATCGGTTCCATTCAGATGCAATTTCTACGAGCAAAATTGTTCCCAACGTCTTTCTTCAACTAAACAACCAACACGGAGATGATTAGCCACAATTCAATCGTTCAGCTGGCAATTATGCACCTCTGAATGGCTGACGGCATTTAGACAAAGGTGGCCCCATGCGTTTCCGTCAGCGTTTGAAGAATTCCAATTTAGTTCAGCAAACTCGGCATTCCTGAACTTTAGCAGCAAAACTTTTAAACTCTCTCTTTTGAAAAAGCTAAAAACCGATAGCGGTCCTAATACAACGCCTACCGGCGCTTCTCTGACCATTATTAGTGGTCAAACTGTTTGTCATAGCGGATGGTCGATTTCAACAGCTTTGGAAGAAATGAGGGAAAAAGGCAGAAAATGCTCAACACACTCTCTTCTTGGGCGAAACTAAAGACTTGAGAACACTTAAACCTGTTCGCAAGTTTACGGATCAACGTTGTTTACGAAGCATTTGCACAAAGTGCTGCCAAGTCATAAAAAGCTATCGGCCATTTTAAAAATTATTCAGTCACTTATTCCGGTCAACGTGAAAGGGCATAAACAAGAAGTAAAGCTTAGCTGACCATTGTCCGCACTTAAGAATTTACATAAAAGCTGAAAGCGTCCCGCGGACCGCATCAGGTTAACTGTTTTTCAATCCATCTTTTGAGGCGCAACATTTGAACTGCAATGTGGAAATGTATGAGCGATGATCCCAAGACTGAATGTAGTAATGGACAATAACGATTTTAGAAGGTAACATGAGGGCAAGGCAGGTTGAACCGTTAAAGATTTCAGGGCGCTGACAACAGCGATAACCATCGTCCTGTCATCCGCTCTTCTGTCGACGGCACATCAATTACTGATTGAATATAGAGGCCGCAAAGTTTGCTCATGCCGGCAATCACGTCAATTGCTAAGGATTGTCCAGCTGTTCCTCTTCTCACGAATCTCAGTGACATCATTTTCTCCCTTTTCGGTAGGGACGCAACCGAATAAAGACGATTGCAAAGAAAGTTTGTCGGATGGGGGCCTTAGTTCAGCGTCTTAGCGATTGGTCGACAAAGTGAACAATTGCGCGCCGACGGTAGCCAGCCAGCCCCGCCTACCGACCAACGATTGGCCAACTAGCGATATAATCTGCTTTCAACATTATGCCGGCTTTGATGACAAGAAAATTTACAAGCATTCGCCGCGCTTTGCAGCTCATTGTCGGCTGGCCTTCTTTTCCAGTGGAACGTTGTCAAACTATTGGCCTATGAAGGGTAGCAGTTACAGGATTAGCGAGCTGCTTGAAGAGAAAGCATCAGCGGAGCAGCAACGCCAAAAAGTGCTTAGCGCCACGCCTCGAGCAGCTTTAAGCCCGGTCAAATGGCCCTTATCTATTCCGGTGGCCTATGGCACACCCGCCATGGAATCCCTGTGGAATGCCTGGCAGTTTCAGAGCAATTTGATCAACTTTATCACTTACCAACGCCTTTCCTGGCAGCTACGCGTTCGAGGTGACGAACAGGCGGTCCCGATGGGCCCGCAACCATTCAGCATTGGGCCTATTCGTACTGGAACCGCACCTATAACTCCTCCGCAAGCTATGCTACTCAACGAGCCTTCAAAGTTGTGGAATAGGAACAATGTCAGCCGACCTAACGATGAAGATCCCTACTTATGCGTACGTTGTCAAAAGTGGTTCAGCACGTCGCACGGACTGGAGGTACAATTGGCCCTTTGTAAACATTCTAGAAATGGACTTTGATCACGTGAATTTTGCTTTAGGTGCACATGCGTCGCACGCATTCGGGTCGAAAACCATTCGCATGCGATAAGTGCGGAAAGACCTTCAGTCATGAGGTGAGCCTCAGTCAGCACCGGAGCACGCACGTCAACGAGAAAGCGTTCGAATGTGCCCAGTGCGGCAAAGTGTTCAAACGATCCTCGACGCTGAGCACCCACTTGATGATTCACACGGACACCCGACCTTACGCATGCCCTTACTGCGACAAACGGTTCCACCAAAAGTCTGACATGAAGAAGCATACATACATACACACCGGTAAGCTTTTGCTTACGTGACGTGGTAGGGGACCCTTCGGCGTGTATCTTTCGATCACGTGCCATCGTATAGGCTAAGCAAATTGTCCGTGTCATTGGGAGAGCCGTAAATTCCTGACGGGAGCCCAAGTCGGTTAGACCTTTCGTTCGGCCATGATTTGATTGGGGAGTGAAGAGGGCGCTTACGGAGGGGATCCACGGAAGCGACCGCGCGCGTTTGCGCAAAGCCAAACCCGCATTGTTCCTCGACAGCGCTTGAATGATCATGCACAAAACGACCAGCGAATCGTGTCGACCACCGAGCAAATCTCGCCTCTGATTGTTCATTAATGGTAGTGCATCACGCAAAGTCGTCTGCGGCGATGCGCGTTTGCGACCCTTTTCATCAGGCAAACGTAGGTGAGCCTCCCAGTTAGGAAACGGAGGCTGTTGTATACTTTCGGCTCTTCTGCTCAGGGAACAGCTCCGCATCAGACGGCGGCAACGTATTCTTTGACAAATGTATTCGGGTGTTAAAAATTTACATGAACATATTTTGACTTTTGCCAACACTGTCGTCGAGGTTGCGGTTCCAGAGAAGGGTAGCAATAAGGGCAGCTGCGTGCAGATTCGATCACAGCTGTTCCTTGTCCGCCGTTGTCGTTCAAATCAATCGCCCATGTTTATGCCAACGATTGATACACTGATTAGGATTAGTGCGCTTCTTAATCGCTCAACAGAAGCTACGATAACTACGTAAAGCCCTTTGAGAAGTCAAGTTGAGGTATGAGGCTTAGCTGAAATGCCGATGGGTTCCCACCCGGTGGATCTTCACTGTTTGCTTATGCTTGCGCGGAAAATCCACTTTGGACAATTGCAGGCGAAAAACCGCACAAATGCAAAGTTTGTGGAAAGGCTTTCAGTCAGTCGTCCAACCTTATTACGCACACCCGAAAGCATACGGGTTTCAAACCGTTCATGTGTGAATTGTGCGGCCGTGCCTTTCAAAGGAAAGTCGACTTTAGGCGTCACGTCGACGCACACCATCAACCGACGGCCAGTGAATGCCAGTCGTACAACTCGAGATGTGAAGCCGAAGAATCCGCTGCAATCGGATCATTTAAATGTCAACAGAGGCAGAATGAGCCAACGGCTACGTCCTTCTTTTACCAACAGCAGCGCAACGTAAAGAAGGAGCAAAGTGGCGCATCGATGCTGCAGCCTCTCGATCTAAGCAAGTTTTCACCAAGAACAAAGGCGCAGACGATTGTCCAGTGAGAAGCACGTTATTCATCTTTTCAGTAAGGTCAACGAAAAGACGTTCAGCCATCGTTCGTCGTTAGGGTTTTTCTTCACGTTTCTTTTAGTCAGCCAATTTGTTGCAGTTCGGCTCCCACGGATCTTTTACAATAGTTGCACCCTCGTAATGCAAATTCTTCACTGCAGCCGTGCGAAAGTAAAAATATCCCGTACGTCCCATTGTTCATGCCGGGCCAGTTTGAAGCTTTGTTTCGCAGCGCGTAGCGACAATTCCGTTGCGCACATGTGTGTCATCGCGTTCTAAATCGCTCGGATGGTTTTATCCCTGTTTCTAGAAAGCGCGATAAGGCGAACATACGCGCGCCTTTTGTTTGCCTTTGCAATAACAGTGTCGAAGAAGAATTGCACTAATATCTGGCAAACCTAACGTGAGCTTACGCCGATCAGCGAGCAAGTGCATACCAGCACAGAGGAATGGTGGACAACTGCCGGTCACGCAGCAGAAGGGACCAGCTGAGGATGGTCACTTTCGTGGGGCGCCTACCGTTAAGTCAACTACTGTTAGGGAAATTGATCACCGTGATTGAAGCTTCTCTCGAGTGACCATCTCCCGTGTCATTTAATTAAATCTCGCGACTTATTAATCGCGCCCATAAAGATTGTGCTCTCTTTACGTGCTGTTCGGTCAGGCGCCATTGATCACGGACGTCCAAACGGCTAAAGGTTCATCATCCGCTGGAAACGCAATTTCCGATGTCAGCTTTTAATAAGAATGACAGTGTCACTCAGTGACGACGGCAATAATGGGCCGCAGTCACGGTCGTGATGTCCGGATCAATGGAACGAACGTTTCGAGCTTTCACCTGCCGGACAGTTTTTTCGTCAGTTCTTCTTTGAACCTGAGCATCGTCAAGCGGTAAAGTATGCTTAGCGAATGCGACTGCATAGTCACCTGTGAGGTTTCAAAGCGATTACTTTGAAATGTCACTAAATTTCACTTAACCACAGCTTGTCAAAAGTGAATCAAAGTGGTGCGCGTGCTTGTCAAGTGTCGTCAAAGCACGGCAACGCAAACGGTCTAACATTTTGCCCGAAGCCTTGTGCGGCTGGTTGATCACTGGCAACTGATATAAAACATGATTTTTACTTCCTGTCATTAATGTTGCTGTGTAAGTTTAATTTCACGCGAACCGCCATGGCGAATGACGCGAGCTGATGACCCTAATTAGTGAAACCCGTTAAACTAAGACGATCTTTCTTACTGTACCGTTATACCAAACCAACAACAATTCCATTGCTTATTCTCGAAGATCATTCAGTAATGGTAAAATCGTTACTCATAATGGTAAGCAAAGTTTCGCAACTGCTCGATTTGATTAATGCGCATGAATGCATAAGTAAAATCTCAGCAACGCGTTGGACCAAAACAAACGCGCCACCACCCTTAACGTCGGCGGTATTAAAGCCTAATGCCTGAAAATAATTACCTCTGCGGGCAATGGAAACGCCTTTGGCCAAATTGCGACGACGGCTTATTGGCGCCGCTAATCCGCGGAATTGCGTTTTGATTTAACGATACATACATTGCACTTAGGTAAAGAGAAGAAAATTAAGATTGGAAACTGATAAACGACGTTTGCTTGTAATGTTTCTGAGAGAGGTAAGGTACCTGTTTCCATTTTAAGCATACAAGTCGTCAACTTCAGCAAAGACTAATAGTATTAATAGCAGCGCACAGTCAGCTCGTCCCGGCCGTGTTGATGCTTCTATGAAAGGAAAAGGCAGAAGAAAGTTAAGCAAATTTAATCATAACGTCAGCGACCATGTCGACCATTCCATTACTGCTATTAGAAATGACCGGCCAATGCCTTACGTGGCTGCAAGACAAAAAACAAAGTTCAAACCTTAATTCACGTAGTTCATTCGATGTGGCTTTCAAGTACAATAGGAGAACAACAAAACATTTGAGCGCAAAAGGAAATCCTACAAAAGAGCATTAAGTTCATCTTTGGAACATCTGACGTTAAGCGCGACTTCTCTCAATGCAGGAAACGCGCTGATCGCACTTCGGATTTACGAATAGAGTTATTTTACGAACTGAGAAGAACTTTTCACCAAAAAGCAAAAGCAGCAGTCACGTGCCTCCGTGACGCCTTCGGATAATACTGTGCTCTGCGTTAATACTCATAGTGGGGAACGATTACCATCGCCCCATTCTGTTCTTGAAGTATGTTTGCGGTATTGGTTAATGAAAGGTACGCTTTGCTGTGAAGGAGTGCCGTCTCCATGGACAGGAATAAATTAGCCGAACGTTGTGCTTGATTGAACGAAGCGAAACAACGCGATCTTTGGAAGGAAAGGAACCTTCTTGTCGACAAACTAGTCGGCATAAATATTATGTTCATAAATCTTACGAGCTGTCTTCCAATGGTTTCATCGGCAGCTCATCAGACGAAGGCACCGTGATTTGTCTTACGAAATGAATTGAAAATGCCTTCTAGCCTTTCGCAACTGACACTTTAAAAATGGAAGTGAACCCGCGAAACTGCCTTAAGTTTAGGTTCCTTTGGAAAGATTAGGAAAAAAGATAAAGCCACTTTTCCACTTGTCACTTTTGTTGCGAGAAATGTACTCAAAATGCGAAGGACAGCTGTCAATATGCGCGCATTCCAAAATCACTACTTGAAAGCGACATATTTGGACCTTATCTGACCGAATTCAACTGGTTCCATAATCTAATTGCATAGCCACGTTGAAGAATGTAAGCAAAATTTGAATAAATTACAACTTGCATTCTCGACACAGATTCTTATAGCCGTTTTTAACTTTTTCTCTGTCATAAAACAGTAACATACTCGGCAGTTCACCACACGCGCAAAGATCGATTGTTGTCATCGCAAAAGATGGCAGTCTTTTCTTAGCCAATATGAAGATAAAATAAGTGCTTAGCGATGCATGAAAATATGCTCAATCTGAACGTAGTCTCCAAAGATGTCATCTGCAGCATTCACTTATAAAACAGACGAATATGTTAATTTGTTTCTGAATTAATTAACCACTGGAGAACGTTAAGTGATTTAGCTTTCATGAACATTGCCGTAGATTCAGACAACTGAAGTTCACGTTAGTATTACGCAACCTCTACTGTACAGTATGTAGAAAGAATGATCACTGTTTAGCATTTGTTCAACAATACGAAGATCGAAGTCTTTTGGCAAAAAGAAGCGCGCAACAACTGATGATGGACTTAATAAATTTAAACTGCATCAGCGAACGAGTTTCTTGTCGGTACACTTTGCCCATGTTAGGACAACAAATAGGGTCTCCTGGTGACGACGCTGCTGATTCCAACCGATGACGCAATGGCCACATGTAAATTTTATCAATTCTTTTCTATCGTCGACATTGATCGCCTACCGATTAAAGGAATCAAAGTAAAAGAATGACTTATTGCGTGGTCATTGTTCTGCTTAATGAGCTCACATGCTGACTGTTATAACGAAAACCGTCTTGCTCATATTGACCTCGAAAAGTACAATGACAGACAATAGTGCATCCACTGTCCGACCGGCAACTGCCAACGACAATGCAAAAGCCGATCGAGCTTCCGCGACAGCAATGGTGGTATCAAATTGCCATTTGGAATAAATAAATCAGCCTTTACAACTTTACACGAAATGTTATCTTTACCTCCGTTGGTCAACTACGGCGGATCAATAAAGGCACAAAATTAGGCAAAGGATAAGTGATGGGATTTAGCTGGCTGATTAATTTGCCAATAAGCGCTTTGGACAGCTAAACCTTAACGCGATAGAACATCCCATTCTTGAAACGGCTTTTGATGAACGTCGAAGCTTGCAGACTCGATATGACAATCGAACTTTCAAAGGCGCGTCGCGATTGGACACTTCGTAGGCGACACTGTCCACGACTATGGAAAAGTTAGTGCTTCTCTAACAGAAGGGAGAAAGTACTAAGCGCTAAATCATGCACCGCGATATATCAATGCATATTTGGTGAATGAAGAAGCAGAGAAAGGTCTTTTTATAAACTATCTCGCTTTAATGCCAACATAACTTTTATTTATGCGGTTGGTTGATGCGATGGTAAACGGTCGCAATTACCATCGCAATGACAAGTTATTCTGTTCAAGCGAGCGGGGATCCAATAAGCATCGATACCGATTTTGTTGGCAAAAGGTTTGCATTCAAAATTTGGCGGGCGGCAATAAGAATTGACAAATTCAGCGTAAAAAACGGAAGCTCATCTTCTGTGGCCGTGCAAAAGCCTAACGGATCGATTCCCACGGCACCCATCTGCCTGACATGATGAATTGGAACCTTTCATTGGAGATTTAATCCGTAAAGCAAGCAACAGATTACATCGTCTTGGTCACTCTCCCAAGTTGCTCGTCCAAATGCTCACCGTAACTTTGATTATTCAAAGAACCGAAACAACAATATACATTATATCGATCGAAATAAGATTTATTTATTCATTTACGTCTTATTAACGCGCTATATTACAGTTTCTGTATAGCTGATCGGAAAAAATTGAATTGCAAAGAAAGCTTTAATCAACTACAACTATCCGAACGCGTTCATAGAATTTAAGTGCAATAAAAGCTAACAGCTAAGTGCAGAGCTTAAATGCAGCGCTTTCAGCTAACGGCATCATTGAGGAGGTGAAAAGGTGTCGACAATACTTTTAAAATGACCATTCGGAAAACTCAACAAAGCATTTAGATAAAGAGGAAGTGAGCACTTTTTCGAATAGATAACGAACTATGGTACACAGAGTTGCGTACGGGACAGAAAGTTATTTAAACTCGCCTCAACCCCAAAAGCATTTCTCTTTTGCAAGAGAAGTACGATCTTCTCAAGGAGCACAAGCTAACCTGCTTTAAACGAGTAGTAGTCCATTTAAAGAAACTCATCGCAACGGAAATTAATGGTAGAGGCAGATAGTGTCATTTTCCAACTATTAAATACTTTCGGTCATGCTTTTACCTTTTTATGCAAATGTCCTATTAAATTGCGTCTAAATTTGAGCAGTGGCCAAGCTCACCTGAGCAGCAGAGTCGTCACCAAAAATGGAGCAACACCTTTATCTTTAAAAGTGAACGACTTTTTAGCACAAAATGCGGGCATCAATGCAATTTCAGAAAACGAGACCATTAAAAGAGGCGACAGGTAGTTTTTGTTCACAGCGACATAGAGAGCCAACTAAGTGAGACTATCCTAGTTGCATTGCACTGCGGTTGTTCTGAAGAATTCTTCCACGATTACTACTGCGCTTGCGTGCAGGGGACTATCTGAAGCTATAGTCATAATGAAAATGCTTAATACTACTTTGGCATTTTAAGTTTAAAAGCAACTGGTAGCGTTTCACATGCCTTATAGGGCTTGGAGAGCAGCAATACCTATTGTCAATAGAGAAAGATGATTAAGGACACAAATGATGGTATGGCCATTTGAAGATGAGGAGACTCGTCCCAAAGATGTAGGCTCACTCAACTCGTTTGACTCTTCAAAGCTGGCTCGCGTTTCGTAGCGTTTGATTCTCAGCCGGAGACATTCGCGCGGTAGGTCGTCTTGTTCGCTACCCAAATAGAGTTGCCACATTTCCAAAAGGGAAGCGCGACTGATTTGGCTAAGCATTTGAAAAAACGACGTAGCACTTGCGCAGTGCCTGGCAACTGTACTGACAAAGCACCGTTCGAACTGATCCTGCGATCTGAACAATCGGAACTCGTAATGGACCTATGATAGAAAATTGAAAGCTAACCTGCATATTTTTCTCATACTATTCGGAGTGGCAAGTCTTACTGACAACAGATCGCGCACTGAAGCTGACATCAAGTCTAGAAAATCTGAACAGTCGTCTGTCATTGCTGCCGAGTGATACGTAAGGCAAGGCAAAAATATGGACAAGTCTGCAAAGGGTTCTTAAAAGGCACAAGAGGCCTCAGGGATCAATGGGCCATACTTTCAATACTTTCGCGTCTGCATATGAACAACCATGGATTCAGGCCGAGATTGAGTATCTTCCTCGGCAAACTATCTGCGCATCGAACTAAGCAGAACCGATAACTTCTTATATGGACACATTTATGCTCCAACTGGGCATATGTATCGACGGGTTGAACGATGGTACGCAGAATAGAGCGAATGGGCGTCAGTGAAGTTTGACTGTCTGAGTTAGGACCATACGACCCGTTACCAATGCTCGCGGATAAGCGCATGCCACAGTCGATCAGACACTGCTTTTGAGAAAACACTGTACAGCAGATGGTTCCTGAAAATCGCCTATTCACCTCTGCGCAAAAGAGGAGAGAGAGAAACTAACCGAAAAGAAGAGTGACCAAGAGGGTATACATACTGTTCGTAATTCCTACGACTTTTCGAATTTACAAAATCGCCGACTTCAGCGGAGCTGAATGACGCAATCGCGCAAAACCGCGCAAGACTGGTTAAACACAATGCTTAAAAGTCACTTTGCTTCAACTTGACTAAGCAGATGCCTTAAAATGACAAACTAACCAATCCCTATTGATTTCCGCATAGGGCCAGATGAATTAATTTACTCCGATTTCGTCAATGCGCTGATGTGATGCGCAGCCCTAACGGATCAGTTCGATATGTCTCCAAAAGCAGCAACAGAGCTGCCAAAGGTAATCGGTCACTGGAGAAATGGCGAATCAGCCAAATGACGATATAGTGAACTTCTTGTCCACCCAAATGGACCGAAACGGCACCTAAGGCACTGCTTCACTAGTGCAGACATGCTGACAAGCCCTTTCGAAGCATTGACATCGCCAACACTCTCCTGAGCCGATCTCGCCCTGACCAATTAACGGAAATCGTAACCCACAATCATTTTTCCCGCCATTTTCTCGGTCGAGTTTCTCTCGTCCGGTCATTCGCTCCCGACGTACTCTTTGCGTTGCGCAACGTCCAAGGGT
This sequence comes from Trichuris suis, assembly GCA_000797535.1. Taxonomy (NCBI): domain Eukaryota; kingdom Metazoa; phylum Nematoda; class Enoplea; order Trichinellida; family Trichuridae; genus Trichuris; species Trichuris suis. The sequence continues at coordinate 1,031,537 of KN538395.1, read as the reverse complement.
TTGCCGTGAGCGAAGCGAGGATTATGGGAGAGCAGAAAGGTTCGCAAGGAGTATTCATGCGGCAGAGGCTACAGGGGGTAGCACAGTCATGCCCGTCAAACGTCAATACAGACTCTCTACACTCTCAGATGAATCTTCCCCTCTGCCTGCTCCTTCTGCCAGCATGATGGTTCTTCCCACCGCCCCTTGAGAATCCCCTTGAACCTAAGGTACAAACGCAATATGTTAGGGCAAATCTCCTTGCAAGAATGCAGATGTCAACAAGGCTAATCAACAACGCAATGGAGGAGCATTTGCAAAAGAGATGCTTTAACCAAACTATCCACAACGTGAAGAAAACGTCTCTGAAGAAGACTATGAATGCTACAGACCACTTATAGAAAGCACACAGTGGAAGGTTCGAGCGCGCGTGACGTTAACGCACTTCCTTTGCGAACTTGCGGCGTGTAGATCCCCAAGCATAGGAAAGCCGCAGGACACCCAAAGAAATATAACAATTTTGCTCGCCAATCTGTGAAGCGGAGTTTCACACCGTTTGTTCACAATTTTGGCCAAAGTCGTAACGGCGACGGCGCCGGTAGTGCAAGGAGAAAAATTCGCACTCGATTCGCATTGCAGTGTCGCTTTTTCAGTCCATTTAAGAGAATGGGTGCTCACAAAGACTGTTAAGATCAATAACGAGTTTACGCGACAGGTTGAAAAGAATAGCATATTCAACGCAACTACCGAACAACTCGAGCGCAAGAATGACGTGAATAAGGAAGCTTTGTACTTACCAAATAAAACGACGCGGCGAACACTGCGAGGTTGACACGGTAAAAGATCACCGGGAAGCGACACTTATAGGAACTTTGTTTAGGCGAATTATTTGAACTAATCTTTTGTGCGCAAGTTTTAACAGTAAACGATATGCAGGTACTAAAGAATTTGGAAGAGCCCATATCCATTCAATAATAATAACTAGATGGAATCCTTTCGCAGCTCGGTCCCCAAAATTAAAAAATACTTATCAGAAGTTTAACACGGTCATTTTACGCTTTGTCAAATAGATAAAGTGCATTTTCTGGCAACAAAAAACGCTTGAAGTGGAGATGATAAGTTTTTCAACAATTGTACGTCAAGTTGTCTCAAACAGTCGCATACTGGCACTGGAATACCGAAGAACTTGAGAACAACGGATTGCGAAAGAACAATAGCATGACCTCGTCCACTCAGTGTAAGACGTTATTTTTTCACAAGTTATTTGCTTGAACGAACGAAACGACAGTTGAAGTAGCATTTCGGCAAAAAATCATTTGTCCTATTCGCATTTAACTTGTCTACGAACTTGAAAGTTAAAAGCATACTGTGGATTCTGGAAATGCTGTTGTTGCTGTAACTTTTAGTAAATCTGGCAAAGAGGACGCTGGAAAAGGTATTGTTGCTGAAGTTACTGACTTGCTAAATTTGCGTATGCACAGTTTATGTTTTCTGCTCCCACTTCAAAAGCTCACATTGATACATCAACTTTTTTTTAACACTAAATAATTTCGTGTCTTCGAGTGATCATTTCAGATAGAGCATAACGAGACCTCTCCCGGTGAGCAGAACTGAGCTTTCGGCTGCGCAAAGAGTGACTTCTTTGAGCAAGTTTGAAACGCCTCTTTTCCGTCTTGTAAAACAATGGAGGGGGTTACAATTGTCGAAGAACATGTGGATCGATTGTTGAATAAATATGCTCAGTACATAGACGCCTATTGTACATCTTTGGATAGTCTCAACAGACAGTTGGACACTTTGCATCGGGAGTTGATTGCAGGTAAACTTCGAAAAGCTTTCTGCCATTATGTACAGTGGCCATTTTGGTCAAATACAGACGCCGAACCCGAAAGCACATTGAGCGTTGCTGCCGTACTTATCTTCGAGCAATTCTTGAAACGCTCTCGCGAGGTGTTGCAACAAATTTGCTCGAACCATCGAGAGATGCACGCGTCAGTTTCGAAAGTCGGTCGCGAAATTGAAAAGGTGTGTGCCATCCTATCCGTACGCAAACGTGTCAGAGCCAACGGGAGGATGGTTTGTTTTCAGAATTTTGTTGGCAATTTGGAGGAAGTATGCATGCGAAAGATTGTCTACGAAAAAGACGCCGTTCTAAGACCGCACGTCAACTTGCTGCTAGCGAAGCATTACTTGTCCATGGGTCTGATCGACATCGCGGACGAATTGCTTCAGGTGCACTCCTTTGGATGCGATTTATTTCATACAACTGCCCGTTTCAGCATTCAGGCGTCCAATGCGACGTAAACAATAAAACTAGATTCACAAACATGTACAAAATAGTGGATGCTTTAAAGAATAAAGACATCATGCCAGCATTGGAGTACTTGACCAGCTGTGGCACTTGTTTATTTGATCAGTCTCCTTTTTAGGTGGGCAGAAGTAAATAAAGAAAAATTGGAAGAGTTGAATAGCAATCTCGGATTTTACCTAGCTCGCTTACAATTTGTACAGCTGATAGAGAAGGGCTGCCAAAGCCGTGAAAAAATTATGGAATTCGCGAAGCGTTTTCACCGTTTTGCCAACACGAATACGAAGGGTCTGTATTGCATTCAATAGGTGCAGTGTTCGATGTGATTTGTTGAAGAAATGCAGGTGCTTATGGCAAGCATGGTATTCATGGCGTCGGGACTGGAATCGTCACCATACAACTATTTGCTTAGTGACGATATGTGGGATCAAGCGATCGCTGCCTTTACATCGGATTGGTGCAAAGTGTACAAAATTCCCTCCAGTAGCCCATTGAGCGTTATGTGAGTTACTCCTTTCAATTCTTCTAAACTATTTCTTGCTTGAATATTGCAGAATCGAAGTTGGCATAAAGGCAGTGACCGCTATGCTCAATCTGAGAAAGGTTATGCGCCAGGGAAAAGTGGCAGAAGTTCTTGGAATGGCTGATGAGCTTCCGGTGAGCGTCCACCATGAGTTTTCAACCATTTAACCAGACAGTTTGAAGGTCGAAGTCGATATGGCTGGTTTTCCGCAGTATCATTCAGTTTTCGCTTGTCCCATCCTTCGACAGCCGACCACAGAGGCGAATCCTCCGGTTCGTCTGGTCTGCGGACATGTTATTTCAAGAGACGCTGTCAATCGCCTCGTCTCTCACGAACGGTCACTAATACGCTGCAGTGGGTCGCTACTTTATTACTAATATATTTGCTTTTATAGCTTGAAGTGTCCTTACTGTCCTCAAGAATCGCACGTAAGCAAGACAAAAGTTATTTACTTCTAAGCGAAGATACTACATTTTCGACAGTCTCAGGAGAAGTGACTACGAATGTGTAAAAACGTAAACCATATGCGAAGTTGCGTTTTGTGTTAAACTGCGATTCTGTAACCAAAGCCGTTGCGCTGAGCACGATAATGACCATATTTAAACACCGATTTCCTACTTTTCTACTGAAATCTGCTATTTCTTTATTCTTTGGTACGGAATTGTCTGTTTATAACAACACACTTTTCATTAATAACAGTCAAGTAAACGATGATTTCATTTGAAGTTCTGAAAGAATTATTTTCAGAAGACAGTCGAGCATAAGTAACCCATTTTGTGCTAAAGTGCTGAATTTACCTAGATTTAGCAGCTACTGAATGGCCCTCATCTCATGAGATTACTAACTTCTTTGTGTAGTTGAGGTCCACGCTCTGCGTAATGTACGTCAGCGTCGCAATATTGATCTTACTGAGGTCGATAACGTTGTTTACAATCGGAAGCAGTTATCCGTGAGAAAAGAACAAGTAACACGTTCCTGGTAAAGGCACTGTTGAACATTTGGTTTTTAATAGAATTAAACTTGCCATTGCATCGCCAAAGTTGGTCCTATCCACAAAGGTCATTTAAAGCGACCTGATAAACAAGCGGATAAATTGCGTTAGCATATTTAGCAACGGCGAAGAAAAGCGGTGGAGGATGGGTAAAACAAAGCTTGTTGAGCGAACTGGCAAGAAGAAACACTACGTAAAGGTAGAACTTGCCGGAACTACATGAAAGACTGACTGACTCGATTTCTGCAGAAAAGAAGAGAAATTTCATTCAGCTAAAACATACAAGCTTCTAAGCGAAGAAGAACAGCTGAAGTACGGAAATAAGATATAATTGGCACTGCAGAAAAAATGATGCTACGAAAGGTCATTTGTTAAGTTCGCAAAAAGTGAAGAAGTGTTGGACGGAGAAGAAAATGGAGCGTTTCCGTATGCGCATTGGAAAAATTGACTTCGCTGCTACTATGAATAATAACAAAACTAATGCAATTGAAGCTGATCTACTGAAAGCAACAATAATTGAAGATCACGTTTTACGAACAGGACAAGAGGTTATTTGGAGCAACAACTTAAAAAACATGACAAAATGCCATACTTATTAGATAATCAGTGAAATGCTTACGATTGCCCTGAAAGGCAAAATGGCGAAGTGACGCGGCTGCCACGCGTCGTGTTAAAACTATTGTAAAAAGTAGCGTAAAGAAAGATATGCAAAAAACTTCGTATCAGAAGCAAGCTAAACTCTGTTTCGTAGTGCAAAGGGTTGAAGAATTCTCGCTGCGTACAAGTTTTAGGCTGAAGTCGCCTTGCGACGGACCTTTCGTTCGGTCAGATGAAACGATACTGATGAAATCACTTAGTCACATAATGTGACATCTGTGCAGTATATATATAGCAAGCATTCAATGACATTATTTACAGCTTTACTACAAGACGACTGTGCATGCAGGTCAACTGACAGCCGTTAAGAATTGGAGCACTGATATTATGCATTAACAGGTCGTCATGACTGAACTTCCCACTGTTCAGTAGATAGACGAGCTTTTGATATTATCTAGTAGGCATGTATGCTGGTGCCATGCGTTCTTAAGTGTAGCATGTTTCAGAAAAGCAAACACTTCCACTGCGACCAAGCAAGTTGTGCCAAATGGCGAGATGAATGGGCCGCGTAAGACTGAACAAATAGGTGACTGAACTTGAATTTCCATGTTTGACCAAAGTTCAAAAACGAAGACCAAAATAGCATTCTTATCAGTTTTGTTTCTCGGTTTCTCAATGACATGACAGCAAAAAACTATGTCATCGTCAGGAAAGCTTCAACTGTGTAACAAATACTCCATAAGTCAGTATTACAATGACTTAGTATGTGTGAAGTTTCGCTACGTTGACAGCCGGCGCTATCATGTTTAAAGAAAAACATAGTGACCAGCAATTGGATGTGCAACAATAGTTGAAGTCCATTGTACTCTTCCTACGTTTTTGAATGATGACGACTGATTAGTAGGCCGCCAGCTGAGCCTATAGAAGTCAGAGATGTCTGTATTCAGTCTTTCCATGAAGTGATTACTGCCTAACCATTTATTGCTGCAACATTTTGTTTTAATCAGAGAAACTGCCCTTCACTCTTAATAGAACAACTCCTTTGCAAGTCTAATAATCAGTATTAATTATTTCCTGATTCACTTGGTCATTCGCAGTAGCTTTGCAGCATGTCGATTGTATATGCCTCTCACTGGGCAAGATTTTAAAAATGCTTCTCTGAACATCTTTCTCTTACTTATCAATAGAAAAGACGATCTGTCTAACCAAGTTCCTTAAAGCAAACAATTTGAGCGGCTTCTGAGCACTAATTCGACGATAATGCAGCTTTTCCTTAAGGGTGCACAATCTTTCATGATTCCTTGAAGGATGAATACCCGTTCTAGCGTTTATTTCACGCTCAAGACGGAACATGGTTAGAAAGGAAAGCTCCGCGTAAAATAAACGTTAGAACCGGTATTTATCCATATTTTCATGAAGCCGCTCTTCATAACGAAAAACAGAATGAAACGTTACTTCTCCAGGCTTAATCTTGCGAAGCGTTCCGCGGGAAGGTCAGCCAAGCTGTAATGTTTGCTATAGATGACAAGATGTTTCTTTGCAACCGAATCAGCCTTTGAATAGCACAAAAAATTACAACACTCGTAGTGACATTAAATGTAAGACAGCCTTCGCATTTGACTGCCAACAAACAAGGCAATACTAGTTAAACTTAGCAACAAAACTATGCCGCGTCAATTCACTGCCTACGTTTCAAAAAAAACTATTTCACTTGAAAGGAGATTAGACCAACTTAGTGTTAACAGCGTTCTTCTTTAGTACGACAATAGTATTCTGCATTCAAAATTCATAAGTTATTCCCGCCTCTGATGAATTATTAGTATCAGCACACTTTGCTAAGTAGCGGCAGAATATTAATTTATTAATACCTTTACTGTCCAGTTGCATTCTTTCCATTCCACTATGCGTTCACAGAAAACTGTTTCTGCACAGAGGCAACTTGCCTACATCAACTGCTCATTTACGCTTCGCCGCAAGCTGCTGCGATAACGATCAAATCCATCCTGTTTTAAGATATAGGCGCTTAAGGTGCACTTGTCACCCTTTCCTTTCCCTCTTTCTTAGATCGAACCTAATCCTAAACGGATTGCTACTGCGGCATGTTAACGAAGAACTGACAAGTGTTTCCATAGAAGATGCAACTAAGTGAACCAGATCCTTCAAATTGCGGTCTATTTGAAAATTGCATTGGAACCTTCTCAAGTTGGTATGATGGCAAAAAATTTCCATCAGTTTGGTACAATAGGTCGTCAAGCAAAGCTGAAACGGAAGAGAACAAAAAGTGAGCATAGCTGACAGGTTCGTAAACGCAGGACGAAAATTATTCCATTAAATAAGCCTCCAATGTCGTTTAGAATAGCCAGCGCGTCAAGGTCGCAACATTGGCCGCAAACAGAACGCGAACGCTTTCCATTGAAAAATTTTCGCCAACGTCCGGTGACGACAAATTATTTTGAAAAGTTGAAAGAAGTTGGCAAAGAAATTACGCTTATTGAAGGCAACTAACTACCTGCCGCTGCAGTTCAATTGACAAGGGAACCGATTGAAAGTTCAATACGCGTAGGAACTTTATGACCCCTTTAAGGACCGCAGTCAAGGTCACAGTCAACCCGAGCCAAACCCTTAAGGCTGCCTTTTTGCCACCGTCCAAAGACGACTGTCTGAATGATACCAGCGAAGGCATCAACTCGACACCATGGTCTCATCGACTACTTACAATATTAACAATCGGCAAACTAGTCAGACAATCAATGCTCACTCGGTTCGCTCAGCTTGGCAGGTACAACTGTAATTGACGTGTTAAATGTTAACTTTTTTCCCTCACTCTTACTATGCTTGCCTAGTAGGCAAGCAACTTTTCAGTCGACCTAAATGCTAAGTCTCCTTAGGCTCGATTAAGCCAGATAAAGTTCATCATTTTCACCTATTCCTCAATTATTTGACAAGGGGAAAACTATGCCATCGAAATGCAACCGGAAGCCGTTAATTTCAACGAATGCTTGACGACAGCCTGGCTAGCAAGTCGAAGGCAACATGGCTGATAAAACGAAACGTTCGGAACACTCAATTTAAAAAGTCTGCCTGATTTGAACATTGTTCCCATTTTCATAGTTAATGTACGTGCTCTGTAAAATAGCCAGTCGGTCTAATTGACCTTCCAAGCACAGCTTTCCGCTGTAGTAATATGAAACCGTTGATGAATGGGACTATTACAATTGAAAAGAGGACATAAGAGCTACGCGTATTTGAAACTAATGGCGAATCAGTAGCTGAACCTGAAAATAACCGAAATTCAAATCCTACTGTCTTCGAGGTTTGTAAGTTAAATGAAAACCCTTTATTACCATTGTAGAATGAATAATCTATACACTTAAATAAGGTCAAAGTGCAATGTAGCAGCGGAATCTCAAACTTCCACAAGCAACCGTATTGCTTGCCATTTACGACGTCAAAACATTTGCGCCACAACTGAACATACGTTTCGCGGTTATTTCGCCTCTCGCAAGACTATACACTTGACGCGTCTTTGCAAATAATATTTGCATACAGCAATTGTTCGAAAATTCTAACTACCCCAAAACCGACCTAAAGTGGAGAGCAGTCGAAGACGAAGTTCAATTGCCGCCGGGATAAACTTGCTACAAAGCGAGTAGAAACAAAGTGCTTTCGTTTTATCAATGCTGACTGCTCATTCATGGAGCATTAGAAAATTTTCTTGACTGACGTCCCACGCGTAGCGTTATCAGTGGCGAAATCAATGAAATGAATAAATGAAAAAGTCCCTTCTCAGAAAGTGGCACTTTTCGAGGTTTCACAGCTTCGGCCGTTTGGAACACGAAGGTTTCATTGGGTGCGCCATTGTAAGCTGCCACAACGGACACCCCGTTGGCATGCAATTGCATCGAAAAGAATCGAACGAGCACATAACGGCCCTCATGAAAAAAGGATGACAGGACAGATTGTCTGCGGCTGTCATCGCCTGTTATAGCTAACGTGCGCTTTCCAAAAAAGACTATCCCATTTGGTACCAGTCAGCGAGGAAAAAATGAACTTGCTCAAGAATTAGAAGCAAAAGGAGAAAGATCATTTGTCATATTGCAGTTTGAAGGCTAAAGGGGGCTTTAGTTGACCTCTCAGCTGAGGTTTTTGTTTGCAGGCCATCTTTTGACATAATTGTCAATTGCGCTGAGCTAACAGTCACTATCGCAGCAGAGGTTGATAGACGGTGGGACATAAGTGTCGCTTACTCGTTCAACACAGGACGCATTGCCGAAAAGAGACATTGCTCAGAGGCATCGACTGCTGTATAAGCGCATAAAATTCATGAATCGCCGCCGCGCCTTTGCAGCCATCGTAACGATTGAAGTGCCGCATAGCCAAACCCCCGGTCGTCATCAGCAACAGGGAGTGTCTCGCTGTCGGCACTGTTTGACAACTCGGGACAATGAGGCCGTAATCATTTATAAAAATCAGTCCTTGAAAGCCCAACGCACGGCATCTTTTTGCGCCACCAAAATAGCTTCCACTTTCATTCAGAAAAGTGAAGCGTACGGCAACACATGTTCATTGCTCTGCTAAGCTGCCGTCACCGTATTAGCCCGGCCAATACCGGTCTCCATCACTCGAGCCTATCGCATCTGTCGTTTTCACTTTGACTTCATTGGCGAACGACGGAGGTTCCCAGTTCGGACGGCAGCTAGCCAAGCACTCTCTCCTTCCTTCTCCTATTGGTATAACATGGGACAACTGAGCATGCTCCTCCTCCTCACATCGGTAAGCGAACCAATACGTACCATTTGTATAAACCCAAAGGCGGACGAACCCTATCGTCATGAGCAGCTGACACGTGACAATAAGTCCAATCGGTCTACAAGTTGCGCTTTTGTGCAAATAACTGAGGCACTTAAAATCCTAAAGTCTTTGACTTGCTCCTCAAAAGTTCTACGCATCTTACCACGACTCTTATGCAAGCCACTACAAAGGAGACTTAACTGCTATTAGTTAAGCCCCAGGTAGGGCCCGTTGTTCGCCTTCTATAATTACTACTCCAATATGTCAAGTAATGCAAGTGATGCGATCCTGGTTTTTGTTGGAAAATCCTCCTATCCTTTTTTCAAAAAAAACTAAGTGTAAAGAACTCTGTCGTTCAAAGAAACTTTGCCCGGGCGACTGGGACCCCATTTCTGTCAACGAACGAATGGGAAGTGTTGATGGATTGGCAGTTGAAGATGCAAAACGTTTCCATGTTTAGCTAATCTCACCATCATGGTCTCGCTTGTCTCAACTGATGAAATCGGATGACATACTATCTCCCGCGCGCAACTTCACCTTCGTCCGTCGTCTCTATGGCCAGTTAGACGAGGATCAACTACGCGATCTCTTCGGCGTCCGAGTCAAGGAAAGTAGTAAGTGCCACGTATTCAATTGACCATTTCTTTTTTTGCACAAATTGGCTGAAACAACGGGGGCGCAAATGACAAAGAGAAGCGATTAAAACGGTCCACCTCCGTCTTCTAAAACCGAGCTGATTCACCATGTTCCTTGAGTCTTTCCCCGTCTGGGAAAACGAACAAAGGTTACTAGAAACGCTTGACATTGACCCCGATTGTTTCTGAACTGTCCGCTTAACATGTCGATCATAGAATTCTTTTCGTTACCCTTCTAGCCCACGTCATCTCTGTCTATGCTTAAGCAACGCTAATGGTGGCGAACTAATCCACTGTCCAGCACGTTGCTCTGTTCTGGTGCTGAAATCCTCCGGATTCCCAAGGCGGCATAACTTTCTAATTTCTTTGTTTAAGACAAAAGTGAGGAATTCACTTTTCCCCTATAGCATGACGCTTTGTAAGGGTATGCAAAAGGGCATAGTTGATGCCCACTACCTCAGTCACGTGCCCAATCGACGGCCTACACGTGTCATCCAGTTTGCTGCGGGGGAAATAAAAAGCTGACAAGGCAGATTAGAGTCATTAACTACGCCCGGAAGGCTGAGCGGTTCTCTATTCTCTTACGGGTAACCTTAAGATACAAATAAGGCATAAAAAGACACGCGGGGTCAGCTGATCACTGGTGCGCTAGAAACCGGTGCCCAGCGGAGGACAGTTCCTTTTTTCAATCAATTGAAGCAGTTTGTTCGTGCGCTTGTCCCTACTAGTTGGTCAACTAAAGCTTTGTCCCAATTCCTTAACAATTTCAAAGGCTGTTATCGAATTAAAATTTCCTAAGCTTTGTCTGTGGCCGACCGCTGACCAATTAGCTGCCTCGATTTGCTTTAATTGTACAATTCAGGAAGCAGCCTTGAACATTCGGTACTTTCTACAGCGTAGTGATGGCAACTTATTAAACTGATTCTTTCGAAGCGTTCTTCATTCAAATTAGTTCTACTCAGATAGCACAAGTGTTAATTTAAAAAACTGCGAACACCTTTTGTATTGTGGGATAACAAAAGCTTCAATTAAGTTAGCATTAACTTGCTCAAGACAGTACGGGTGCAGTTGAGCTTAACTTTGTTGTCATGCGGAAACGGAATATATTTAAGGTAACTAAAGGCATTTGGATTTCTTTCAGCTTCGATGAGTTGATCTAAACCGCGTTTGAAGGTCGGCTGATTAGACGTTCAGAAAGTGAGCTTGCGGAAGGAAAATGTAAATTTTAATTACATGCAAGAGAGACTGACGAAGGAATTAAACGAAAAAGCGTTAACGTGATCACGTAGCATTTTGAGGCCAATCAGGCGAACGGATTCTCTACGGCTGCCTTTGCGAAAAATTGGAGCGCAAATGAAACAGTAAGCCGAAGAAAAACTTGCGATTAGACCTTTTTTGGATTAGTACAAATGTCGTTTAAAGAGGGAAAATAAATTCATCAACAGAAAAAAAAGAAAGCTGATTTTTTTAAAAAATTCAGTCCGAAGCAGATGAACCATATCTGCAACACCCATTAAAGTTGAACGGCTTCGTAGATAAGTGCAATTGGTAAGCTGCGAAAAATTGATAAGCTTTGAGATGGATGGATTTTGTCTAATCAGTTTGCGTTTTACCTTAGGAAAGCAATGGATCTAAGCTGTATATACCGGCTTGTTTGCATTCTTTTCTGTGAAAAAAATTTTTATGGACGGAGAAAGATGACTGCGAATACAACACTTAATTTAAGCATTACCATTTAGCCGTCTCTGACGACGTTTAATGGCACGAAAAGACCCTTACAATTAAAATGACTGTCGCAGTTCTGTCGTGACAGTTGCAAAACTTGTCTGATCATAAATCTGAGCAGAAACTATTAATAATAGTTACTATTTGTTGTAAATGTGTCATCCCAAGTGCAACATTGCCAAAAGCGTAATTTTCACTGACCTCTGAATATATGTTCATTAAAACGGTCGCTTCCGTCGTTGTTCCGTTTTCGAACATTTTCATGTAACTAAACCTTACCAAGTGAACTTATTTAGGCTAAATCGCAAAGCATCACTAGATCAGCCGTGATTTCCTTTTTTGGAGAATTGAGTACTATGACGGCAAACTTTGTAACCCTTGGAAAAATTAATTTTAATTGTCACCTTTATGGACTACTCGTATCTGATCCTCAGCGAAAGGCTGTAAACATAAAATACACTTTCTGCGGGTTCTCACCGAAGGTGGTATACGAGCATTGCCAAAAGGCGCGGACAATTAAAGTCTACCAACGGCCATCAGTCGTCATAAAAAACAAAAATGATACAAAACACCCATTATACAACCGGGGCGCTTATACTTTGTGCTTACAGTTCCTGATCACGTGATCATCACCCCTGAAGCCCAAGTTGACCCCAGAAGCAGGACTCACTCCATCAGGTTACAGGGATTTACCGGAAGGATAAATGTTCGCCTTAAAACAATTGCCAAAGATTCCGTGTTTATTCCGGACCTTTTGGTGGTTCATCGTCATCAGAACCATACACCCATTGAGATCGGTCCCAAAAGAACGAGCTGCTCTCATTACGCTGTCAAAGAGGCCGACATTCACGGAATATTTTCACTATGCGGCCAACAGTGGGTTCGTCGCACGCATAGCTGCTTATTTACGCATTAAAAATTATTTTTCGCGTCTTAGAGGGGAACACTCGTAGCTAATGGCGACTTGTACACCATGCAGCCGCTGCCTGAAGGACTGGTGATCCTTGAGGACATTCTGACAAAGCACCGCCGCCCAGTTGGTGAACCCAAACGTCACGTACTGTACAAGCGATCTCCCTTCATAACAGATTCGCCTTCCTTCTGCGGAGTGGGTAATTGTTAGGCAAATCGCTGACTTCCACTGCAGTTCAACAATTTAGACACCAACTATGAAAGAACAATGATGGATGACCCGACAAAAATTAGAAAAATGCCGGGCGCAGGAGCTCCTCAAGGTCCCGTTACGGTACACCCTGAAAAGCTGACCATGGAAATAGCGATATTTGTCGACAATGAACTATGGCTAAAGTATTCTCGAAAGTATGGGGCAGCGGCTGACGAGAAGCTCACAGATTTCATGAACACTGTTATTCATCACGTCAGCGCCTTTCCTTATGCCAACTGGATGCACATGAAAAACATTTTTTAGGTACAAATCCTCTACCAGGACCAATCGATAAGCCCTCAGTTGGAATTCAGCGTGGTGCGTTTTGAAGTTTTCAAAACACAACCGGTAGGCAAACAATAACATTCAGTCAAAAATTGAAGCTTCCAACTTGCTCAGAAAGCCCTGAAGGGTCCCAAGCATGGTCACGGAAATGCCCTATCCTATTTGAACGCCTTCTGCAAATATCAATACTACTTGAGCACCAGACGTCGCTGGGACTTCGCTTTGCTCTTCTCTGGGTATAAAGACCGGATGTCAATATCTGATCACGAGACGAACTTGTAGATACGATATTCATCGCCCCCCAAGTGATCGAACGATCAGTGGCATAGCTCGGTTATATGGAGTTTGCGATCCCCTAAATAGCTGCCTACTGGCTGAAGGAACCGACTTTTCCTCAGTTTACATAACGACCCACGAAATCGGTCATGGACTTGGCATGCTTCACGACGAGCCTTATTGCGCCAACAACTACATAATGTCAGGCTCACTGGGAGCCGGCAAAGTGCATTGGTCGAAATGCAGCAATCGCGGTTTCCAAACTTATCTTAAGAAGCTAAAGTATACATATTCGCTTCGTGCCTTAAGAAAAAGATCAACACAGTCATATGTTGCAGTTATTATCGAAGGAATTGCTTGATCAGTGCCCAGTTTCCGCCTGGACCAGTCAATGCGACATTGTTACCTGGTCAAAAGTACAGCGCAGACGAACAATGTCAAATGGTCCATGGATCAGATTACAATCGGGTAACGGAAGCATTTTCAAAACGGAGACAAACTATGAGCAACAGTACAGCTCGACTTAACAGGTGAAGACAAGCGAAAGATCCAGCGAAGGTATCTGTCATATGCTATGGTGCGGTCAAAATAATTGGGGACGCATAATTACGTCTCATCCAGCCCTTGAAGGGACAAGCTGCGCTGCTGGAAAGTATTGCAGAGGAGGAAAGTGTGTACCGGACAGATCGAGAAACCCGCCAAAAGTAATCAACCACGGTTAAGGCATTGAACTACCGATTTGACATGTTCTCTACTTTCCAGGTTGTTAATGGAGCATGGTCAAGCTGGAAGCAGCTTTCCTGCTCTAGCTGTTCCTGTCCCCCAATAATATCTAGCCTCGGGGTTCTCAAATCCGAAAGAACGTGCACAAATCCGGCTCCAGAAAATGGAGGCGCTGATTGCTCCGGTAGCAGTCACAGGGCAATCGTATGCAGTCGGAATTGTGGCACCAGGTCACCCATTGCCGAAGTCGTTTCGGCCAAGCTATACACGAACCGCATCTGCGCTGGCCATAGACAGCGACTTAATGACGCTACCATAAATGGAATTGGCGTTCAGCTAACCCGCTTTAGCTCACGCGCTTGCAAGGTGAGAACAGTGCGTAAAGTTTCTTTACATAGTCATCTTCGGCAGGTGTTTTGTGAAATAAACGTTACTAATGCAGACTCCATCAACTTTCGCTTTTTTGGCGATTGGATGCCGGATGGATCTCCCTGTGGAGATAATCACTACTGCATAAGTGGAAAATGCTTGGTAGGTTGGCTAGCTTGTCCGATCTCTTACAGCTATGCTATTCGAGACAGCTATTTCTTTAAAAAGTCTTCACCTGTCAGTCTCACGTGGCTACTGGGACCAATGGGATTCAACAATGCTAAACATAAAGCTTTCAAAAAAAATGTTTTCTACGAAAATTAAATTAAAACGGACCACGTGTTGATCCGCTGCAAAGTTGCAAATGTAAACGATGTTAAATCGAAAGTCAATGTAAAAGAAAATAGCTCTTCCATCCTCGTTTCCTTATTTGCCCACTAATGCTTGGCGATAACCCATTTCGTCTCGTTTAAATAGTGACGTATGGACACTTATCGTTGACTGACGTTTTCATTGTAGCCGCTGGATTGCCGTGGCAACGCCCTCGTTCTCAATCCCTCCGATTGTCCAACGGGTATGTAAGTGAGCGCAGATGTTGCCGAAGGAAAAATTCTATCATTCAGAGTCAGAGTCATGCCAGTTGGAACCGAAGAGACCCATCGGGCACATTCCTGCCCTAAGCAACAGTATAATCGATAATTCCGGTGACAAGGAAACGTCAAGTTACGAGGACAAAGCAAGACAGCACAACGAAGCGCTTGATAAGGTGACGGACCTTCCCAGCAATGACATTCTGCCCAGTTGGTCGCCCTGGAGTGCCTGGTCCGACTGCAGCGCTTCCTGCGGTGATGGGATAAAGACACGAGGACGTACCTGCTGGCGTGATCACTGTGATGGTGACGCAATCGACCGTGACTCATGTCGATTGCAACCTTGTGTCGAAGCAAGAAGCATAGATTTCAAAGATCCTTTATGGAGCAGCTGGAGCGAATGGACTCCGTGTATGAACCATCTCTGCACTAATTTCAACTAATGATTACCCCTAACTACTAGGTTCGACAACGTGCGGTACCGGTGCCCGAGCTCGCTACCGCAAGTGCATTATTGGAAATTGTCCCGGTTCCTACAACGAGGTACAACAATGTGAAATGCCCGCTTGCGGACATTGGATAAGTTGGTCTGCCTGGTCAGAATGTTCAGCAACCTGTGGAGTTGGTGTTCGAAGAAGATCACGGGTATGTGACGGATCTCGGTGTCCAGGTGACCAAGAACAAACGTTCATGTGTCATGAAAGGGCGTGTGATTCAGCAGCAGGTGAACTTCCAAGTGAAGGTCATCAGATATTCGTCGACTGTTGACATTTTTAAGGTGAGTGGTACTCCTGGAGCGCGTGGTCACCATGCACCGCGACATGCGGAATGGGTGAGCGCCAAAGGAGTCGCATATGCAAGGGCACTAAGTGCAACGGAATAGCTACAATGTCGGAGCAGTGCAAGCAAGCTGATTGCGCCGCCTGGGCTCCCTGGGAGCAATGGTCCGCATGTTCCCGGTCAGCAGGCATGCGCTTTCGTAATCGGCAATGTCACGGACTGGGAAAATGCGTGGGCCACAGTACAGATAGTGAACATTGTATGATCTTTGTTAACCCCAATGGATGGACCGAATGGAGTGCTTGGTCGGACTGCTCACGTAGCTGCGGCGTAGGACTCAGACGTCGATACCGCACTTGCCTTGGTACAAGGGAGATGTGTCCGGGCGACTTCAAGGCTTTCGAAACCTGCCAAATGCGCGACTGCCCACAAACGGGTCCCTTCCAACACATTAAACCTCTGATAATTGGTAATGGACATCCACAAGGCGCTGTCAACGAGTATAGCTGGAGCCAGTGGAGCCACTGTATAGGTCATTGTGGAACAGGTAACAATAAGCAGAATGTATACTGTTAATTCTAAATGTTATGCAATCGCTCTGCTACTATTAGGTATTCGAAAACGTATACGCCTATGCAGAGGACCAAATTGTCCTGCCAACGTCCTCTCAGAATCTCAGTATTGTCAGTTACTGCCTTGCGGTGGACCCGGTCGCTAAGGATTGATTCGCATTCCTCAACAGAAGTGCTTAAATCCGCCCGCTGTTCGTCAGCCAAAATAACCTTCCACAAGGGACTGCTGACATACCATTTCTACTTTGAACACTAAAGTTTCACGCGGTTTCATACCACTTCCTGAAATGTTTTTTCTGAAAAATAAAAGCACCTCACTGTAAGACAATTACCTTTGCATAACTTCTTATAGCCTTTTATACGGACAACTTTATCCTATTTAAAGAAAACGTTGAATTCCACTTGATCCCATTTAAAAGTATTAATATGCGTCACGAATGACCATCCTAAGAAGAGATTAGGCGGCTGACAAACCTATTAACATGTTACAGTAACAAAGCTGATATTGTCGGCAGGGAAGTCGGGTGGCAGTGGGGCACAGAGATGCGTTGCGCTCGCTAGCAGTAATTTCCCCTCGTCAGGCTCTATCATTGACAATATTATTAATTGAGGATTAGTACAATGCATCCTATAGGATCATGAAGATGGAATGCATTTTGAAATAGCACTTGACAATGTTCCCGTTGGAGATAACGCTTAATCACGTTCAACTGCGAAGAGAGAATTGAGCAGCCGTACGTGTTTGCCCTATTCTCATAGTTCGGATAAGTAGAGAACTGGTTATTCACAGTGACTAAACGTCGACAAGCAATATCTTTGATTAATTTCCAATGGACAACTTTTGCAGTTACTCTTACTAAATTTCGTAACGGACTGCACTGCGGTGTTACGCTCAGCAAATTCCAAATAATCTCATCATTGCTGAGGAGAGCAACTGCGTGGCAATTTTTGTTTTTAAAGTCGACCTGTTGCTGCAACTTAAAGTAGAAGAATTGACGCGTTCACTCGTTTCAGGTCACACCAGGAAATTAACAATTAAACAAATTGAAACTATTTCCTGTTTCACGTCTCCAATCTCAACTTACTTTCCTTCCTGCCAACATTATTTACGCTGCTCCTCTTCAATTGCCACCACTTTGACAGTCTCACCGTTTAACCGTGGCAAGTTCATTAATGCATCAGCGGCCCGTCTCTGCTCAGAAGGCAAATGGATGGTCATTGGAAAAAAAGCGAAAACACGCAAAGTGTGAAGAAGTATGCGCTACTGTGGCTGCGTTAAGTATTCCTGTCAAAGAATCTATCCGAAATGTTTACTTCCCCGTCGTCGAACGTCTACAGATTGGCCGTATTTACCCGCGCGCTCAGTATGATCCACGAAATAAACTACTGAAGTTCTGCAAAGCTGAGCTAATGGGTTTACTACTTTCAAAATTGGTGAATCTTAATAACATAAGTGTTACATTTTACTGAATATTAAATGCGTGTTAACGGCATTGGGTGACGCTGGTCATAGTCCTATCATCAGCGGTTGGCGGGGCCAGAAGAGTCCTGAAAGCTACAGGAAATGAAGCTTTGAAACGGTAGCGGTCTTTAAGGGAAACAAAACGTTACTATCTATTCAAAAACGTACCCACAGAAAAGTTTATATTCAACTGATTAAGATATACGCCGAATATTCCTTCTGCCAACATGTGTGCATTGCCAATTCACGATCAGGTAAGGATAAACATGATAATGTTCAACAAAAAAATAGATGATAAGAAAAACGTTGACTTTTAAATCCCTTTCCTTCTCACCTTCTCTGCGCTCAGTTCTATCAATGATAAATTACCAAAAGCAGATCGATATTCGACATTCGCAATACTCTCATTTTCGTAATCAAACAAAGAGGGCGGGAAGACAGCTGAGGTTGATCTATTTCAAGTCACAGTTGCGACGGATACGAAGGTTCGAGAAGCGGAACTTATTTCTTCAGTGCTGAACGAACAAGCCAAGTTTGGAAAACTCAGCAGTTCACTAGAATGAATGAGCTGTCTAAAAATTGGTCAAACGTAAGATTCTCCCTCATAGGTAATTTTCTTCAACTCGATCAAACTAGGAACTCTACGATTTGCAGTTCTCTTTCCAGGTCAGCAATTGTATTGAAAATAAAGACGATACGCTCAGTTGAGAAGAACAGTGAATGTAAATGGACTCTCCGCGAGGCGCTCACGTCATATGGGTCCAAAGTTACCATTTCCTAATCAACAGCCCTGCCAGTTGCTGCCAAGTTTAATTGAGGCTAATCAAACGTACACATTTCTGGAAATTGCAAGCAAGCGAACAAGAAACGTCACTCCCCTCAATAGGGAACGACCGTCGTCGGTCATTGGAGACTTAACCCAACGACGGCCTTTAGTTGACCAGATCGTAATCTGCAAAACGGCCCTTTCGCCTCTGAGGGCACCGACCATTTATTCCGCTGTCGACAGCCTCCGACTCACGTCGACTATCGCTGAGTGCGACCATTTAGGGTCATCTGAGCATCGACTGAACCCGTAACCAACCATGGCAAAACAGATTGCAATCATCCGCATTTGGCGTTCAGCTGGAAGAGCAATCAGAAGCTGCCGACAACGTTGAACAAGCTGGACAAGTCGCATTACCGTAATGCTTCCATTAACAGTAAGAAAGGATTTCGTATTTAGCCTTTAAGAAAAAGATATGAGAATATGTTAATAAGTTCTACCTTCATTCGTTTGAAAGTAGCTGATTTTTTATTGATCCACTTCCTGCAGGAAAAGTGTTATCTACGTTGGACGTTCGTCTGACGAATTGCTAATACTAATCAACACTCAATGATAGCTACCATTGTTCAACTATTTCCATTATAGATGAGGCTTCGGCGTCAGAAATATTTAATGTAAAACGTTTCGCAGATCGAAGACGTTATTTTTGACATCAATTCAATCAGCCCAATAGAAACAGACGTGAGTGGTAGCTACAAGCTTCCCTTTACATATATACAGATCGGTTGCGCGCCTTTTATCTATGCAGACAAATGGTTCAGTGGAAAGCAATGTTCTTGCTGACCAATGAGCCATTGATCTTTGCACCGTCATTCATGGGTTTATGTGCAAAGAAAAGTGGCCTGCCCGTTACTCGATCAATCAGCTGATCAGTTCAACAACAACAAGTAGTGTAATTTTATATTTGAAATTACGGTAGAGCCTTTTAATGTAGCAAAATAAGTATAACGAAGATTTTCAGACCAATAGCGGCCCGTCGTCAGCTTATACAGACGCCTCTATCGCAAAACATCCTATATTCATGTATAGTGCACTGAATTACTTGTCTAACGGTTAACGTTGTCACAGCTAACGATTTGGTTATAAATGTAAAGCTCAAAGTTCAGCAGCACAACAAATGTTCACGGCCTACGGCGTCCCTTTCGTTCATTGACAGCAGAATAGTGGTTGGAGTGTGAAACAGTACGGCGTAGGGAACTGATGAAACAAATGCTACCTTTTTAGATTATGCTCACTGCAATATGTAAAGTTTGGTACTTTGTCTGGTGATAAGTGCAATATTTCACTTTGTCGTTAGATCCTCGCAATATGGCAGACTAAGAACGCATGGCAAGCATCTGCAATACAGGTTTTGCGCAGACTGAATGCGCATCCGTTTTGCCTCATCTCATTTTGACAAACAGCGGGAAACTTGTCACTTTGAACAAAATAATCTTTAACCGGCTTGACACTTAGCCTTCAATCCTTTGCACGTTGATTAGAATAACACAAGGAACGAGCGGATAGTTCTTGAAACGGTTGCATTTTAATTTGATTGACGTCGCTGTTCAAAGGAGAATTATCGCCACACTTTCGCTATCAACATTAATCCACTAATACTAGTTGCTTAGTGAACATTAACTTAACTGTCTCATCAGCCACTATTACTGGTTCTACCTTCAAACTAAAGAAAAGAATGCTTTTGTAATGCATCTTCGATTGCATCGATTTCTTAGATACGCTGAAAGGGTCTTCCCATAGCATTCCCACCTTTCAGCCATTATTACGACATCCCATTCAAAGAGGAATTCAATGCGAGGGAACTCAGCCAAGTAATGTGCTCTCCTTGACAATGGAGAAAGTACGCCATGACGTTGTAGGAAATTTAAAATCAAATTTTGAAAAACGTTTTCCCTCGCTGCTCAGCACGGCTAGTTTGTTATTTCACTTCAAGCATCTACGCCACATCATAATGCAGTAGAAGAAAAAGCGTACTTAAAGTAAGCGAGCCGCATTTACGACAGCGCACGTTTAGGCTTACGTCTTATTGCTAATAAAACGTGATACCTACTAACTATTTTGCTTTCAAATGGGTAAACAGCTATAAAAGGCATTGCCTGCTACGGCTTGTAGTAGCCATAGGTAGCAGTCCTAACTAGGCTCACACAGTACAAGAATTCGTGTCACGCTGATCTCGCGGGTCAGAGATTTGATCAGAGATTATTCTTCCACTGATCATAGCACAGTGAGGGTCATCAATCAACGCTGCTGTTTCTAGTCTTTATAGCAGAACGTCAAAATCAGGTTTTCTTGCGGCGAAGGAAGCAGCGAAACCGAAAGGTATACTGCAAAGGCATTGTAGCGAAGCGCCATGAGGGAAGGAGCAGTGATAAAGATGATTCTTTAGAGGATACTGACGTTGAGGGATGGATATTTGTCAAAAAACGCGCATTCACATTGGGTCAGCGTCTCAATGAACGGACATCCGTTGACAACAGATGCACAGCAGTCAGCGGTTGGCTATCGGTCATTAATACGCTTCGGTTCATCATCGCGTGGTAGTGGACGTTTTTAAGAGCCAATAAAGGGAAATCAAGAAAATTAAAAACCCACTAACGCTAAGAGCTGCTCTTTTCAGGTCGAGGACGTTTGGCAAATCTGACACCAGAAATGATGTCGATGTCGACCACGCGGTGACAGGTCCACAAACGTTGCCGAATAGCCTTCATGGTGCCATCAGGACATCAATGGTCACGCTACTTTTGGGGCTTGTCCAACTCGGACCACACAACAAGAGATCACCCTTAAGGCTCGTCATGAGCCTTCTCTGTTTGTTAATTGTCGTCTGGGTGCTAACTATGCCAACTTGGGCGCACTATGAACAATCTTTATCCTACCTACCATATAACAAAAGCATCACGTGCAATGTGGGCACGGAATGGCAGTGCCTTTGTTCAACAGTCGACGGTGGCGGCGGAATTGTTTGCGCAGACCTGTTTGCCAATATCCAGGCTGTGTCCGTCCACTTTGACGGTTGCTCCTTTGATTTGGCAAAGCAAGTTCACCGTGGTCAGCCTTATGAAAATTACATTAAGGAATATATGGCCTGGTGGATACGCGAAGAATGTTCGATGGGTAGCTGCACGGATGTGGACCAAAGAGATTTGGTTGACTTAAATGCTCAGAATATTGTACTTATTTCTCTCGAATGTGTGGAAGCGAAGAGAACACGTCTTAGCTTTGTCGCATTGCATTCCATTAACCGGTCGGCTGAAGGAAACAGCTCCTTTGGGGAAGATCACGCCTGGCAGCTACTTCCTTCCAATACGGTTGCTATGGTACTTGAAGCAAGAATTCATCTTTTGGAAAACATTTTTTCAACAAATCACATTGCCATCGACCTGACCCTGATCAAGGGACCATCAGGCGGAAATGCCAACGACAGGAAAAAGAATCCCGGAAACCTGGCAGCGTCAGGCACCACCACCCTGCACAAGGCCATTTATATAAGCCTAGCTTTCATCAGTTCCGCCGTTGTCATATTTTGGACCTGCTCATGCTTTCTGTGCCCACGGTAAGATTCCTATTAGTTTCTTGCCCAACGGAAAAGCTATTGTTCAATTGCAGTATCGTTTCGAGACAGGTGAAGGAGAATGTACCTTTTTTTGAAAAATTATCAACACGTTTTTTCTATTTAATACAACGCCCTTTGCAAAAGGGTTTCGCCGGCAATCGAAGTTCAGTCGCAAACGGCGCCTATAGGCGGCAGAGCCGTCATGAATTTGTGTGCCGCTGGCATTAAGCTCTGCTTAAAATTGTCGCGCCTTGGCGCCGGGCGTAAACTTATCTTCAGAACGTTACTGCACAACTATGTGAATGTTGAAAATTTATTACCATCCTGATGGGTTGAAAAATGGCCCCTGTAGGCAGAAATATTTAAGCGTTCGTGTTTTCTCTTTACGTGCGCCCCATTATTTTGTCCTTTTTGTCATTTAAGAGCGGGTCGCTTCGACGTTTGCAAATGTTGGTCGAACAGTGAAGAAAAGCAGAACAGCAGTTCGCCATTGGTGGGAAATTCAAGCACCTCCGACTGCAGCGAACTGATGCGCATAGAGACTGAATGCCGAAGCTTGAATGAGAAACGCTGAAGGTGACATTCAGATGAATAAATGAAGAGTCAGCCGACCACGAACAATTGGATATGCACATATCAATGTCAGGGCCGTCCGAACAAACCGTAACAAAGAAGGAGTCACCTGCTGGTACACTCCATTCGGTGGTCACTCCAAATTACGCCTGCGAGTAAAATAGATTAGGAATAAAGCTAATCAGTATTAACTTCTACTTGAGAGTTTGTTGAAAACTATCAATCGGTAGAACTGCCTTAGGTTGCTAGTAGACATGCTGAATGAGCACTTAGCCGTTTACGGGCTACGATTCTCATTACAGGAAATTTAGCAATCGACTGTAGCAGCAATAATAGACCACGAGTCACTTACACCTCAAAGCACTCACTTCCTCTTTCGCATATATTATACAACTTAAGAGTTTGCACTGAACATGTAGGCTTTCATAAGTTGAGAGCCGACCTAAATGATAAACTACAGTTTGCCAGTGACAAGCACGGCCATCATCATTGCTTAGTAGTTGCAACTTATCCTTGCAATTTTCTTTTATTCCATATATTGAAAGAATGTAAGCTGCCCTGTCTGCCTGGTTGTTTTTTTCAGTCGTCTATTCTAACTGAATTTCTGATCAAATGGTTTTGCCAAAAATTTAGCACAACTTTGTTTAATACAATTTCTACGCTCTTATCGGATACAGCGTCCTACTTTCGTGGAACTGGAACGACCATCGCTATTCTTCGATACCATTATGCTTTTCGCTACTATTTATTCATTTAAACCAGTTGCGAGATGCTTCAACAGGCATTCACTTCCTGAAAAGGGACGCAGTCTAGGCATTCACATTGCCTTAGTCGATGGAAAGGTACATAGCGAATCTGACTTTGCGTTTATGCAATGCGAACTAGCGCAGCTGACGCGAAGTTTTATGTTGAAGCAACGAAAAAGGCACATGCTGGCTAGCAAAGAACTGTGCATGCCCTATTATGGAATAGGAGAAGGAAGAAAGCTGACTATGCCTGCTACCAGAAGGGAACAGTGACATAAAATGAGATGGAATGAGCTGTGCAACACTGTTTGAGCATCTCAACCTTTTCGAAGCTAAGGCTGATACCAAGGAAGGCCCTAAACCATTAGCCAGCATAAGAAAGGCCGTTATTAATTGCGATGACGGAAAGCATAAACGACCATTGTTTGAATAATCGTAAGGATAAGGATGAAATATGCAAATTGACATCTTCAACAAATATTAACAGACAGAGCCTGTGCCACAAGAAAATGTCCTCATTTGGTACCTGGTAGCTTCTTCACAGTCGCAGATTAGATTAAGACTTTTTGGAATGAGAACACATCGTCACCACTAAAGACAGGAAATGTTTGCTTTCAAAGGTCTATCGTTTCTGTCTGTTTACAAAATAAACTGACGAAAATTCGCCTTGTCAACAAGCAATGATGAACCCGCCGTTTATAAAAAGAGACGACGACCTTTTCTATAGGTTAGCTGGTCACTTTTTCGTTTGTTATGGATACTGTTTAGTGTCAATGGGGAGTGGAAAACAATTTCTGAAAAAAAGTTAAATTACATCCGCTAATTACATGGTGACTGATTATAAAGATAAGGGTGAAATTGTCAAGTGGCAACGTCGGAGAATAACTGATTTGCAGAAGCACACTTTAACGCAGTCTCCCGCTCGTTGGTCTAATAAGGAGCAGACAAAGACCACCAGCTAATGCATAACAGCAAGAGCTCCGTAAGATAAGAAGTATTCCATTGCCATTAACTATTGAAAATGGTGTCAGTAATGACATTGTTTGTGACGAAGTGTGGTGCGGCTTGAATTACAAACTAGTTAAAAAGTTGCCGCATTGAACCTGTCTTTCACGCACGATAACTTTCTAAACCTTCCAAAGAATACGCACGCTTTTAAGAAATGGTTACTTATCAATTCCTGCTACTACCTCCGATCTGTTGACTCGCAGAAATTAAATTTAACTACAACATACAAAGGCGCTTCATTTATGCTGAGTTAGAAGATAAACGGTTCAAACAAAAATCCTAATGTCTAAAGCACGGCTGCTATAGAATCTTTAAGCTAAGAGGATAAATCGACATTGTCCCCCGTACTACTGGGCAATTATGCATTCGAACAAAAGCACTTACCGGAAAGAAATCATTTGCCCTGTCGAAAGGTATCGTTCAAAATGTGAAAAGTGACCATCATCCAAAATGAACAAAGACAACAATTGAAGACGAACTACGGCTTGGTGCAAGCCGGCCTGCTACGTTTCAAAACACTGAAAGCATCACTAAATAATAATAAACACCAGCGATGAATTACTAGCACAAGTACAAGATACTCACAAATATTAAACCCTATCGATCACGATTACAATGCCAACAGGCAAGTCATCAGCTTTCGTGGAACCACAAGCTGCCACACATTGGTTCGAAAGCCGAAAATGCCTTCGAACATATCAAAAAGACACACAAGGATCAACCGATTAAAAACGAACAGCTTAACTATACGAACAGAAATAAGAATTTCAGTTACTTCCTAGCGCAGTTTGCCATTAGCTCATGAAATTGCGCAAGCGAAGAAATGCATCAACAAAGAAACAGTAGGAAAACAATAGGCCTGCTCACTTTCATCCGATATACATGTTTGAGAGAAGTAGTATACTAAAAATCATCTTTTCAAATCGGGAGTTAATAGTTATGTCATGGAATTCGCT
>KN538395.1:902267-999793 GCA_000797535.1 Trichuris suis | reverse complement strand
GTCAACGTCAGCCGCTCCCAAAATTAAAACGAGCACGGAAAGGCCTTGGAGCATTCTAGCACTGCCGGTTTCCGCGACTAATAAATATGAGCGAATTGCACTTCGGGCTAGCAGCAACGCGTGAATTAAAGAGACTAAATAAAAATGTATCGCGAAAGTCAGAATACTGATTAAGCAGAACATGCGTGCACCTAACAAAACTACAAAAGAACACGCTTTCCTGGTTTGAAAATCAGCTTGCGTACTGTAGGTCTAGAAATGCTAAAAGCACGCTCAGCTCAGTAACCGCAGCTGTCTCGGCAGATCAACTGCGCAAAGGAAATTGCACCACAGGCAAAAGTGAGTGCCAATGCAGAAAGCCGTAGCGGTTCTCACCCGTAAGACGAACCGCTTTGAAAATCCGGACAATGCATAAAACTTGAGCTTCATTTGTGGAAAAAACAAAAAACATTGAAACTTATCTTCCACTGACGGGACCGCATTTTAGGTGGCACGAAGAGTTACGTCAAGTAAAAGCTAGGAAAATAATGGCACTATCTAATCGCTATCATCGGCGGAGTAATTGGCGAAAGCTTAGATTAAACTTCGGGTGTAGATTTCCAACGTTGCTTTCCGTTGTATGGTGGACGATACCAGTAATCACCGTGGCTAACAAGATACTTTATGGGGCGTTTGTTACCATGAAATACAATACCATGAAACTTCACATCGCTAAACGAAGCCCAGTTTTTAATATAAGCAATTAATTCCTCTGAATGAATTCGGTAATGTCGCTGAGTAGGTTCCTTTACGACATGGATGTTGTAACGCTGCTAAGTTATACGTTATGCGGTTAGTTCAATGTCGAACCTTGATCACTTTGTCAGTTTTATTAACGGCAACAGTTAATGCCAACTTACACCCAAAAACTGACAGACGTTTTCTAATATTTTGCATAAAATTGGAATCTTTATCTGCTGCATAAACGAACCGTTCTTTTAGGTCTCTCCTCCCTTGCGTTGGTACCTTACTTGCAAATCGTTGTACGGTATAAATGCAGCGCATTCATTTTGTATGGCGGTGGAAGTTGTTGTTTTTGCTGCGCAGCTGGGCTTAGCGCCTTGAATGATCAATTACGTGTCTGCTACTTTTCGTAGTCGTAAATTTTCCGCTATGCACTTGTCTTGCAATGGTCGAATAGAACAAGATCTCGGGCTACTCAACGTTGTCCTTCGCCTTTGATGTCTCTTATCTCGAGTGAGCTTGGAACAGAAGGGACAGAGGACAGCGCAAGCGATTCTTCCGCACGAAACCTACGATCTGCGGAAGTAATCGACGCGGATAGTCCTGAATTGGCTACTTTTCGATGGTCATGGCGTGAACAGTTCTCACGGCAAAATCGCCAATCACCCAGCCGACCACGACAGCAGCGTACGGACGAAGAGAAGAATGGGAATGATCAGAAGTCATCCTCTGCAATTCGTATATTTGAAGCAGGAATTGCCCATGAACGCGAGGGACGCATGCAACAAGCCATACGTTGTTACAAACAGGCGATGAAAATTTATCCGGACGTTGAAAAAATGGTTTTCCTAAATTCAAGCGTTACAACTGGCCTTTCTTTAAAGGCAATAGGTGATCAGTGCTAGCAGAACTTCATAGGACCTTATATGGTTGTTTTTAAGAGGAATCTGGGCTTATAACTAGCTGTAGACGTTCACCGGACGAAGGCGACTGCCAATCTACGGGAAGAGTAATTAAAAATCTGGAGAAGCGACTGTCTCGCAATCCCAATCGTCAACATTGCGAACCCAACGAGCCGCAGGAGCGTACGCACATATCGGCTCTGCCATCCGAAGTGGTTTTGCAAATCTTCAGATGGGTCATTTCGTCCGATTTGGACGTTCAGCAGTTGGAACAGCTTTCATTGGTACGAAATGGGCGACCAGCAAAATGTAATTTGTTTATTTTTCAGGTGTGCTCAGGATTCTACAAGCTGGCTCGACATCCTCAGCTGTGGCAATCAATCTGCGAACGGGTTTGGGGACAGCGATTGGGTCAATTGGCTCCTTTTTCCTCGTGGCGAGACATGTTCATCAACCGTTGTCGTCCATGTTTCAACGGACTTTACGTTGCCAAAATAACCTACCCGCGAATGGGAGAAAACAGTTGTAGTAGTGCGCTTTATCGACCGTGGCATAGGGTTGTTTACTATCGATGCTTACGTTTTTTTCCCGATGGTAAGCAGATTTTCTATGGACTATTTTTTCCACAGATATATTCTGTTTAGGTACGGCTACTATGATGACGACTGCCGACCCTCCTCAAGCCATTGTTCAGCATCTTAAGTCGAAAAAACCCAAATGCCCTACGGCCAAAGTCGGTAGATATACCATGGAAAAGGCTGAAGTTGTTCAGGTTACCTTTAATCGATCGCTTATCAAAGATGACGTCTATAGACAAAGTGTGGGATCCAATAGCTTTGTTAGCGATCGTCAGTTTTTCCTTGTAAACCATTTGGCCTTTATTGCGTTTGTTAAATTTGCACTTATGGTTTTTAGGTACTGCAAGTGAAGAGTACGGACCGTTTAAGGGATAACACGCTTGTACTGACGAACTACGAAGCGGTGGACCACTACGTGTGTGGCAAGACAGGACCATCGAGGTTTCGTGTAGATGAGCGTAACTTCCCTCCATTCCATTTTTGCCCCGTGAGAAGTTACACGGCACTATCAGAATCTGCACTATGAATATCCAGTGAGCATAGGATGAACGCTATCGTTTGGGTAGTAGTTTCATTATGCAACTTAATAAATGGGTTTTTAAACATCGCTGATGTCACTGGCTTAGCAATAATTCGGATCAATGCAACAATAACTAAATCTACAAACCGCCACTGTCTGCAGCTGGTCTTACACACCCTCCGAAAGAGCGTAACATTTGTTGGAATGCTCTCAATACGGATGGATAAAGCAGCGGCTCATAATGTTTTCGCGACAGGTTTGAAATTGGGAAATTTTATTTGAATTGTTCCAACCGAAATGGTAGTAAAATAAGCTGAAGCAGCAAGAGGGAAATAGCACAATCACGCACCTTAATCACGTTGAAAGCGAAGGACGTTTCCGGTACAAACTTTTACCTTCACAACTTAAGAAATCTTTCGTAATGAGCTACGCTACATTGGGAAATGTTAATAGTGCCAATGGCCGCGCTTAGCGGAAACTGTCATTCTGGCCATTTCTTTTTACTTCTTATCGAGTTGTCACTTATATTCATTCTATTATTATTGATAACTGTAACAGCCTCTGATAGAATGGCAACGACATTCACTTATTTTGAAAATAAGCTGCTCTGGCAAAACGCCAGGAAATTTTTCCTTGGAAAAACACGGCCAGGCGCCTGATGAAAAATTACTGCACTCCGCGCGACGGCCAAACAGCGCGCAAAGAATTTGGCAGCAGCGCATCCGAAACAACGTGCAATCAGTACCTGTGAATCATTAATACAAAATTACGGTATTAATTTTCCGCAATTTAGTTGTTGTGTTGGTTTGGGTCGTCTGCGTTGACGTTGCCTCGTTGTAAAGGTACGCGTGAAGTGGCGGAGGCAAAAATCTGCATTTAAAAACATGTCCAATAGGCGCAAGTGAGCAGTTTATTCTCCTTTGCCATTTTAGAAGCATGGATCCAGCTGCAGCAACGGCCGCTCGGCTCAGCGAGCTCAGCTCGTCGAAAGCGGCGCCATCGGCAGCGAACATTTTTGTATCGAATGGTAAGTGGTGCTTCCAATGGGCAAAGGAGCTTTTGGGAAGGTTAATGGCCTTTTTGAAGAGCACTTCGAAATGGAAAAAGCGAAAGATCCAAATCGGGACGCCATTTTGGCAGAGTTCGAGCGGCGCAAACGGGCAAGGCATATGACTCTACCAACGGACGACTACGAAGTGAAAGCTTTGCTGAGACAACTTGGACATCCGATTTGTCTTTTTGGGGAGGACAAACCGGACCGTCGTGAACGCCTTAGAAAGCTGTTGTCCATGATGGAGGAAGAAGAGGCACATCGTATTCTAAGACGCGAGGAACCTCGAGTTGAAGTTCGAGAAGAAGAGACAACGTGGTACCACGAAGGAACGGAAGGTCTGAAGAAAGCTCGCCTTTTCATGGTTATGTATTCACTACCAAAAGCAAAGGAACGTCTGGAAATTGCTCGAGAATCCAGAAGTATGCCGAGTAAGGAAAAAGCCATTCGTCTCCAAGAGACGCATAGATGGATCACGGTGAGAGCACTGCCTGGCATAACAGAGGGAAATGTCATGGCTTGAATTATTGAATAGTCAGCCACCTTCCGGCATTTTTAAAATCCGATTTAGAGCGTAAGCAACTACTGCAGTCAGGTTGGAGACACTCGACCACTTGCCTATTGTGATTTCAGCCCGGATTCGCGCATGATTGCTACAGCTGGTTGGTACGTCTCCCTTTTTTCTCAAACCGTCTATGCTAATCAACTTAAGGGAACTTAAGATGGTATTTTATGCGTAATGAATAATTAAGTAATGAACTGATATGGAAATATTGGGAATGGTTATTATCCGTCGTCAGGTTTTTAAAACGTGTAAGATGTGCTCGATTTTGATCAGCTCAGAGTGCAAAAGCAATGCGTGCGTTTTCTAAGTTGTCTTAAAATCTTGGAAATTGTTCGCATTTGCAAGCCATTCCCCTTATTGTGTACGCTAAGTGGTCACCTATTACTACTAGTGAAGTAGAGCAACTGATAACGAGTTTGTACACTAACATAGCCGTAAGGAGTAACCAAAATGATTTATGTGTTGTCTAGTGTCAATACAAGTTTATCTCCTTTTCTCTGTTATGCTGCACTTTTATATTTTTCTAGCCTAACAGCAGCAGAGCGCCATTCCCTACGTCAGTTGGTTGTTTACTTGCGCTGTTTGAATTAACTGTATTAAGTGGTTATTTACATTGGAGAAAACAATGTCAACATTACACAACAAAAGCGTATAAACGATACAAAGACTTTCCAGCCTAACCTACTTCCAAATGAGCTAGAATAAGCCACAAAAAGAATTTTTTAAAACGAGCTGAAGTACTCTTCAAGTGCCCCCGGGGAAGCTGGTTGTCTTCTCTTAATCTTCTTCTGGGAAGATGCCGCTTCAGATTTCCAAACAAAAAAATACTGTCCAAATATGGACCATAGGGTGGGTGGTTGATTTGACCGAACTCACATTCCTTGATGGCAGCGAGAGAAACCTCGATCTGGAGTGTTGTCATGCAGAAGCAGACCTTTGCGAGAGATCTTCCCTCGACTTTTCACATTGATTGCTTCTCGAAGTTGGTGGAATAAATTTGCATAATACTCTCTCGTTCCAGTGATCTTTTGCTCCGTATAATCAATCAAAAGGGTCCCTCCCGCGTTCCAGAAGATCATTGCCATAAGCTTGCCCACTTCAGGGCTCAATTCGAGCCTTTACCAGTCTTTGAAAATGGGTGTGCTTCCAGTGCATGCTTTGTTGCTGGGATTCGGGATCTTCGTGGTTCATCATCGGTTATTGCTATGCTCTTAAAAAGATGATCTGGTTCTTCAAACAGCTTCAAAGTCTGTTTCGAATACAGTATGCGAAGAAGTTCCCTTTCAAAAGGTGAAAGAGTTTTGGACATCCAACATTCACACTGACTGCTTTGGGTGCAGAGTGTTCTGAACTGTGCCACGAGAAAGCTTGCTCTGTATCGATGTTCTCCTGTTTTGAAAAGGCGTCTTTTCCGCAGCTGCAACATTTTCGCCTAAGGTGGCTTCAAGCGGTCGACCACACCTTGTTTCGTGACCGATAGATTCAGCGACATGAGGAAGTTCAACATTCCAAAACTTTACTTGGCTATAGGAGGTGACATTGTCTTTGTAAACATTCAGCAGTCGCTGATTGATTTCATGAACAAGAACTTGATAACAGCGCGTTGCTGGAATTGCCGTAATTCGATTCGAATAAGAAGCTCCTACAGTTACTCGCAATTACTGATGCTCATGCAATCCTTGCATACGGTCTATCTACTTGAAAATAATCAAAGAATTTAGAAGCACGTATAATAGGTAGGTTAGGCCAGAAACGTTTTGTACGCCGTGTGGAAAAGAGACTGTCTTTGCGCTATTCGTCTTTTTAACTAA
This sequence comes from Trichuris suis, assembly GCA_000797535.1. NCBI lineage: Eukaryota > Metazoa > Nematoda > Enoplea > Trichinellida > Trichuridae > Trichuris > Trichuris suis. The sequence goes on along the minus strand of KN538395.1, from coordinate 993,643 downwards.
ATCGCTTTCGCAACTCTTGACGACATTGATCTTGTGTATACAGAATATAAACTGACGAGGGAAGAACGCTCTTTTCTTATCTGTTATCATTTACCATAAAATCTGCTTTGTTGCCGACTTGTTACGCAACAGTTTTCAGTATCGATCACCGCTGCCCATATAGGGCACAATTAGCCTGAAAGGACGTGAACCGGCATGGGTTTTTGATGCCGAATTTATCAAAGACCTTCCTTTTAAAAAAATTAACTGTACTCCTTCCCCCCATCAAGGGTCGACTAAGAATGTGATTTCAAAATGGAAGGAAGAAGAAATTTGCATGACCAGCTTGAATGTTATCACTTTGTGGTACTTATAGGAGCGGTTCCTGCAAGGTCTGGACGGTACCGAACTGCGAGCTTGTTCGCGAACTGCGTGGTCATACCTCGAATGCAAGCTGCATACGCTTCCATCCGGACATTGCGTCAATGGAAAGCGATTCGACCATTCAAGTGGCCAGCTGCGACAATGACGGTATGGTTAAATTGTGGAATTTGAAAAAGTAAGTTGAAAAGTTTTTGGCGAATAGGATGATCGGGAGATGACAACTGCTTTGATTTTTCAGAGAGAAGCCGCTGGTTTCCATAGAAACCTGCGAACCGTACAGGGTGGCTCGCATGGCCTTTCACCCGTCCGGTCGCTTCCTAGGATACACCTGGTGAGCAGCTATGTTGGTGGAGCGTAAGAATTTTCAACTTGCCATATTTGGCAGCTTCGATACGTCGTGGCGATTATATGATATTGAACAGCAGGAAGAGGTGCTTCATCAAGAAGGGCACAGCAAAGCTGTTTACGACATCTCCTTTCAATGCGATGGTTCTGTCGTCTTAACAGGGTAACCTTATTTCGCCTTTAGTTAAATTGTGTGATAGGTTGATCCAAGGTGCTCATAGTATGGCATTTTTTATATAGTGGTTTGGACTGCTACGGCCGCGTATGGGACCTACGCACTGGTCGATGTATAATGTTTCTCGAAGGTCACCAAAAGCCTATACTGACTGTCGAGTTTACTCCAAGCGGGTACGAGTCGGCAGAGAACGTTTACGATCGAAAGGTATTATGTTTGCATGTTCAGTTATCAGATGGTTTCGGGAAGCGCCGACAATGCGTGTAAAATGTGGGATCTACGCATGCGACGATGCGTCTACACATTGCCCGCTCACCAAAGCCTCGTTTCGAAAATATGTTTCGACACAAAAAATGGCGACTTCATGGTGACCGGCTCCTACGACAGTACACTCAGGGTGGGACAATGTCTGAACAACGATGGTTACTGTAACTTTTTGGCACTCTATTTTCAGATTTGGACAAACCCTGGTTGGCAGCCGTTGAAAACGTTGCCAGGACACGAGAGTAAGGTGATGTGCGTGGCTATATCGCCAAACAGCTGCTGGCTAGCCAGCACTTCCTTCGATCGTACAGTCAAGCTATGGGCCCCTGAACACGTCACTACAAATAACGTTTGAACAAAAGACAATAGAGTATTGTTTTTAAAAAAGAAAGTTAATTAAATGTTTTTCTAACATAGTGTGACTTGTTTCGAATGTAGCAATTGATATGACATCGGTTTTTTAGTTCTAAATTTGTTTACCCGTTTTCAATGCGTGTTGTTTTTTTAAAGCCCCTCCTATCGAAATGTCTCATAGTTAGCAGCAGGAACAAGCTGTTTTGCAAAGAAATCTGATTACTACGTAAATTGAACATTATGGGTTTTGCGTTGATAGTGCTGTTTGGCATAGTGGCATTGTTGACTTGGGCATTATGGGCAAAGTGGGGTTGGCTTCGTTACATGGTCAAGATGATCGTCTACTACATGATATTGTGCGTAGCTAGCGCGCTTGTTTTCCCCTACGCGTTGGGACGCCCATTCAGATGCAGTAACATAAAGTGCGTATATTTTGCATGATGGTCAAAGTGCCCAACGTTAACCTCTTAACTGACTGAATAGGATTGTGCAACGGATCGTTGGCCAGTTCAGTCAAATTTACGGAATAAAGGTGCACGTCCGAAATTGGCGGTATCTGAAGACTGAGGAGCCAGTGATTGTTGTGTGCAATCATCAAAGTTCACTGGATATTATCGGTATGTTGACTTGGTGAGCAGTCACATAGCTTCCCATAGCTTTCCTCTCGTGGTAGCCATGATGGTAGTATGGCCAGAAAGATGTGCTCCTTTGGCGAAAAAGGAAATTCGCTACTTTGGTTGGTTCGGCATTGCACTTTGGCTGTGCGGGTGCATCTTCATCGACCGCTTCAACAAGACAAGCAGCAGAACCGTTCTCTCTCGCATCATTGCCAATGTAAAGCGAAACAAGGTATATCTTTTATCAATTGTCAATGGACAAGCGCGTTGACAGGTTTGTTGTCGTTGTAGCTCAAAGTTTGGGTGTTCCCAGAAGGAACGAGAAATCACGACTTGGGTTTGTTACCATTCAAAAAAGGTGCTTTCCACATTGCAATCGAAGCGCAGGCAATATAAATTTGTTTGTTATCCGTTTTCAATCTAACGATTCGCCCATTAAGATACCAGTTTTGCCAGTTGTCTTTTCATCCTATCGAAGTTTCTACAGCAAAAAGGAGCGGCGCTTCGATAACGGTAAGTGACCACCTTGTGGAAGATATTGTTCATATTGTCGTGCTCAGATGGAGTAATCATCGTTGAAGTATTGCCTCCAATAGAAACGACAGGTCTGAAGAACGAAGACGTGCCTGAGTTAGCTGATTCTGTTCGACAGCGTATGCTGGAAGTGTTGGAACGCATTACACCCGAGGCAGAGCAACTGTATGCTAAAAAGAAATTGTGAAAATGGAACCAATTCGTTGTTTCTCGTTTCTTCTTTCACTAAGCGAAATTCCACTGACGATTTGATTGCAATTGTTCGAATGGTTTTGCGATTATCGGTCTCTTCCTGTCAACGTTGTTCTTGTTGTAAGGAGAGCCGTAAAATATATGTAAATGACGACATGGCATTGCTTCGTTTACTCAGATGATTTGTAAGCAGTAGCCAAATAAACGAAGGCACAGTTCCAGGCGATCGTTCAAACATTGTTAACAGCAAAATAGTCTTAATTGGCATTTGCGCATTACAAGATGACATTATTGGATGCATGAGGCTTTTCGCAATCTTTCCGGTCTCTTTGCATTGTCTACTACTTATTGTACACGGCGAACTTGCGTGGTTCGGCGAGTATCTTTTGACCAATGAAGTTGTCTATGTACCTGTTGACAATTCAGATTACAGAAAATCGCCCTACGTATATCCACCAGTTTTGCCTGGCTCTGAAGGCCCTTCTTTCAATGGGAATGGTCGTCAGCTTGTTCCAGTGCTGGTTGGACCAGCAGTCATCGGCTACGGTGGTGGTAATTATAACAATATATTTTCCCAACGATATGATGTACTGCTTATGTTATTGTAGCTATATCGCCTGGTCAGAATCGACCTTTCTATGGCATTGATCCGTCCACTGGTCTTCCAAGGAACCCAGGGAAAAATTTCTATGGTTTAGACCCGTATACTGGTCTTCCAATTCGTCCCTGCAGAAGTGCTGCCGTCGGCCTGAGAAGTGCCCAGCTGAGAACAAATGTACAATGCATCGACTACTGTGCTGATAATACGGAAAATAGCCAACAATGTCAGCAGCACGACGACTGTCCTGGACAGCATTTGTGTGCCTGCGCCTGTGAACAATGTACATCTAAGTTTTGCGTCGCTGCACATCCAACCAGCAAACGATGCACCCTGTCGTCACCGTGTGAGAAGGAAACGCATACATGCCGCAATGGAAGATGTTGGGAAATTCGCCAGCGTACAGAATCAGCCACCAAATCTTAACATCATTGCCTTGTTTGTTATTAATTCTGGTAGGATCGGATTTAAAGGTTTCAACTTGGTAAATTTGTTTCCTCCAGTGGAACTGTGGCTGCCGAAATGCTACGTTACCGTATATAAGCTTGCTTCAGCGTAGTTGACAAATCGTAAGAGTATATGGGCTCTTTGTCGTGAACGTTAATTGCAGACGTTCTTATAAAATAATTTAAGAGCTGTCAATTGTCCAAAAAACAGCTATTCGTTCAGTCGTAGCGATACGTCAGTGCAGTGATGATGGAATGCCATTTCCGCATGGCTAAATGCCAACCGTCGCTGCCCAATGCGTGTTATGGGACAATCAAACATGGCAAAGGGAAACTTTCGGACCGGTATTTCGTTCAGTTTACTTTTCGCTATGTCAACATGTGTTTCGAGCATTACCTTAACGCCATAGGACAGATGAAGCAATATACGCGTCCGTGAGGATGTTTTACGAAAAGACAGCATTCGGTCCAACGCAGAACTGCCGAGCAGTCAGTCAATCAGGTTTTTCAATGTTTCTACGAGGTGATGCATAAGCAATGTAAACAGCCGTCAGATACTACTACGCCATCGTAGCGCTATGAGTAAGCATTTCTGGCTTCTGTGTACAAATTAACTTTCCTATCTTCTACGAAATAACCTTGAAAATATACTCTTTAACAACGGACGCGTATACCTTCATACAGTAGAAAAATGATTGTCCTAATGTTCAGTTATCGGAAATAGCCGTGAACTAAGTGGAACTTTTTCTTGACAGACGGGAGTGTATTATTGCACAATTGGAAGCAGTAGAAATGCTCCAATCCTTAAAGATCCAAAGTTTCAAACTGTGATGAAATTGTTCTGATCAGAGAAATAGAGAAAGAAGAATTTGACCAAGAAGAGATGTTCCCCTTTTGAGTGATAAAACTTTTGAATGCTTGGAAATTGCTGTGGCTTGAAAAGCAAAGAGTGCGACTCAAAGGTAGTCTTATGTTTGAAGAATTAAGTTTGATTTGGCAGTCGAGAAACTCTAAATCAGCCTTAAATAAGTCTGACTATTTCATGTTACCTTAGTAAGGAATTGTTGTGTACGGCGCAGACATCTTCCGTATGAAGTGGCAAATTTGGAGAACCGCGAGTCCCATAACACCGAGATACGAAACGAGCGTAAAGTAAAAATAACGAAATAAGCAAACAGAACAACATGGAATAAGCTGTTCGGTTTTGTATACTCTTGGTGGTCAGGTGATTTTGTCTTTTGGTTAGGGATCACTCGTCCGTGGTGTTTGCCGCTGCTTTTGTTGCAATAAATACAGAACGGCCTTTTCTCTGAAGAGACTAATAATTAGTCGTTCCTATTACCCACTGCCCGGGTTATGACGGACCGCGAATGGTCTGAAAGCCCCGAAGTTTGTTGCTTCTATATTGCTACATTACATCGGTCTATCGAGACTTCAAGAATAAGAAGTAGAGTTGATACGTAATAGAATCGAAGCGTAAAGAAAAACTGAGACAGAAAATTACTCCAACATCTGAATTGTTTGGATTATCCTTACTACCCCGTGAAGCGTTTGGTTCGGATAATGTTCCATTATCTCACCCTACTTTTTGTGGAATCCATAATAATAAACTAAGGAATAATATTCGTCAGCTTTGTAGGTTGTGCAGACAGAATGACTCATCAGTTCAACCGTTTAAAATGCTTTTAGTGGACCACTTCATTCTCGCAAAACTTTCGGGAAAGTTTTCATCCTTTTTCCAAATAGTATCGTTTGCAACATTTGATGGACGCAGAATCAGAAAGGCGTATTTTGGCGGTTAACTCGAAATTCAATTTATGAGAACAGAACTCTTATAAGCTTTCTCTTGCTCTGACATAACGGACATCCTTTTCCTGAGGAATTAGAAAAGCTTACGTTCCTCATAAACTTGAAAACAGCTGAACGAAACTTGATACGAAGACATATCGTCAAAACTGTGAAAACTGCTAAAAGACAACAATACATTGCTGATACAAACTCAAAAGCACTCGCAAGAAGTGATTTCAAAAGCGATAGCTGTTTTACAAGCTCCGTTGCGGCTAAGTGAAAGCATTATAATCTCTTCCGTTCAATAGATTAAAAGCAGCAGTATTTTTCTAATTTTCAATTGCGCAAATCGACGCGCGAGACTCCAAAGGGAACTGCTATCTATGATCTATTTGTGTCATTGCAAAAGTGTCAAAACCATAACTGCACATTTCCGTGCGCAAACGAAAAGTTCGACCGTCATAAATTTTAGTTCACAGAGTTCATCTCTTTGCACTGTTGCTTTCCTTAATACGCGTATTCCTTTCTGGTGACTCAGTTTCAAAGATGTAGTCGTAGAAGATAAATTGGAATAACTAATTACTTCCGGGAGGAGTAGAGGATACATTGACTACAACACTGAGGTTGGCTTTTTCTAAATCAGCCGACTCCTCCTTTCAGTAACATTTTCCAAAAATGTTTTTTACAATTCCCTCTGCATCAAAAGCAAACCTCAGCGCTCGGCAGACGCATCGCTGCTCACCAATGAACCTTGCAAAATACCAAGGGACCATATGACGCTTCGCCTTTTGCCTCAAAAGGTTAGCTTAGCTCACATAGCCATCATTAGCAGGCAACGGATAGATGGACATAACTTGACATAGGATTGCCGACAACAGGCACTAACAAGTCTGTCGTTTCAACTAACTTAGCGAGTGTGTTGTCCGTGTTTAAAAATGTTGTTAGCAACAACGTTTTGTCACTTCACTGAATAGCTTAGACGCCAGGAAGTCTAGCAAGGAAGGCACTGGCAGTACCGTCCGACCATTTCTCACGTACATACATACATACATGCATGAAGAGATGACACAAATGTGATGATAATATTACCAAAGCTTTTGCTTAGTATACGCTTCAGTTGGACTATGGTCCAATCGTTTCTGAAAAAAGCCTCTGCCATTGCACACGAGGCTAACTTATTCCGCAATTCTGCGCCTAATAGCATGTTAACATGACAACGTGAACAATTGAAACTGCACATATGTCAACACAACGTTACATTCATGTAGCAAAGTGGAGCACATGCAAACCTTGTTTAGCTTTACGTGAATACGTCTTGTTGTATACTTTATCTGTTTATGATAAACATAGGCGCCTTTATCTTACATCGCCCTCTCAAAGTCCACTTATGTGCTTATCGTCGTGCTATCATCCTCGCTGGCGTGAGACTTCTTACAACAGCTACGGAAGTGAGAATGGATTTGCTACGCTGCTTCTGTTGGAAGAAGAAACAAATTCCCCTCTTAGGAAAAATCGTCGGCTGCTTGTTGAACACGGTAAAAGCATAGTGCCATTTGACTGCCGAACGACAGCTTTGCTATAAGATGCTGAAGCCAGTTGGCGAGCAAGCTGAGTCATTGCACACCTGATTTAGGAAGCAATAGAGGTCGTCGTCTCTCTCTATATACCATTGGGAATGCGTCAACTTGACATTACACCATTCGAGTGCACTTTTCAACATTGCTGATGACAATGGCATTGATAAAGATGATAACATTGCACAGATTGAAGAGGACTGTTGGAAAGAAAATAGGACGGAAGTCGCCGGGCCCACTTATCGTTGACGAATGACAAACCTCACGAGGCAACGTGCGTGCGTGCGCCCCCAATTGAGGTACCCTAATAAGGTTAAGACCGGTTTCACCATCCTGACGGTCGTTGCCGTTCTACCGCTTAGAGGCAGGCAGCACTGATTTAAGAAACAGTGAGTTGCAAGCAAGCCTCTTCTGACCTTGCCGAGCTGTTGACATGCGTCAAGCGTGAGCGCAAACAATGTTACGTCTTAATTCCACTTCAGACTCAGATGACCTGTCAAAAGGCATAACAAAGTCGTGCCTACCGCCCGTTCTACAACAGAAGCAACCGACAACGCAATTCTTTCAGCGCTTAACGGCTGATCGGTTAAATTAGGAAAAAAAAGTATTCTTTCACGCAATAGCAAAAATTTATGCGGACGCATATGTCAACGTAAATATCACAGTTGTTCAACGATCGAAAGAGAATGGAAGATGACCTTTTTGATCGCTTATGGCAAACCAACCATTTCATTGCTCAACTGCATCACCTCACAAAGACGTACTCCATTAACTGCTCAGTTGCAAAGATGAACATAAAACGGGTCGGTTTCGAAAACTCCGTAATTCACTGCTTTTGTAAGTTAAGTCTTATTTGTTTTTAGTGATTATAAACTTAGTGAACAAAAAATCCCGAGAGAATAAGCTGCACAGGTCTGTTTCAAGAAACAATGAATGTTCACACTTAGTCGTAGTGTTCATTGGATATCAGTTTTGGCTAGCTCTCACACTTCCACACTTTGTAAAATGGACGGATTCGTTGTTTCGGATTTCGGAAAGCAAGAAAGGAATGCTGGATTTACATACACAATATTGATCTCCCTAAGGTCTCTAAGGACGAATTGTGCGCCCGCCATACTGCTCTACTTGCGTAATCAACTAAAATAGAAACAAGTGCTGATTATTCAGTATAAATACAGTGTTGACAATAACTATCAAGGATAAAGTTACGCTTCTCAAAGTCAGCAAACAGCAAGACAATGGATCGTAGTTGCCCTATTTTGGAGCTTAAAACAAAAGGCTCTTTAGCCGTTCGATGTTCAAGCAAAAAAATAGAAAGGATTAGAATAAGCGCAAGGTCGACAAACGCCCGCACTCTTGCTAACCAATGCTCATTGCATCGCCCAACTGGCGAGCAGGTTGAATGGAGCAAAAATTGGAAAAGTTGACCGTCTGCAGTAAGAAACACGGTCAACTCCCATCCGTTTTTGGACGACGGCGACGACTCGACTGGAGTGAATTTTCCCATTGCATTTTAAAAAAACGAACGTCAGCCCCATTCAGCGAGCGGAACCGATGGCAGAAAGAAAGCTGACTCCCATTAAGAATTCAGTCACGTGTCTATTCAATTGAACGAGGATATGTTGGCAGTCGTCCAACGATGGTGAGATGGTTCGAAAAGGACTCATAAAGGTGCCGCCTTTATCGTCTATGTGACAAAACGAATTCGCCGGTAATAAATAATCAATCTGCTCCGACGCGACGAACATTTCCCTTTCTATAGAAGAGAAGGCTTTTTAAGAAATGCACCAAAAGCGCGTGCACGCGCATTTAGCCAATTCGAACATCGTTCGCTCCTAAGGAAATAGCGGCATAATGAGGATGACGGCATTTTATGACGGATGATGCGAAACGCGACAACAAAAAAAGAAGATCCGCTGTCACTACGCTCCTCGAACGTGACGAACAAGTTAAACCTTTAGTTTGATCAGACCACCCAGCAAGACGTCGCAAACGTTAATAATGTCAAACGATAGCAGCTGTCGCTGAACAATGTCACTGTGCCGAATGCGTTCCATTTATCCAAGTCGATCGCTGAATAGAAAAAACCAGATGCGCACTTGACATATGACGGTCACTTCTTGTCCAAGCAAAGGTGATGAACGACAAGAAGAGCCGCGCGAGAGCGAATTATCGTCATCGCCGATTTACAGCTGAAAACACCTTAAGGAACCTTGTTGATGACGGGTTGCTCAAGGAAGGGTGCTTCAATGACAAGCCTATTGTCCTTGGGTTGCCAATAGGCGATCAACTTGTCTTTGTCCACTTGGGGATTCAATTGTCGAGAAAAGAGCATCTGATGCTCGTCCGACTGATTGGAAGTTTGTTTCGCCCTTACGATTAACCTTAAAATCAGAGCTCAATTCCATCTCGCCTTGCAAAACGTTCTTGCTCACTTGGCGCCCTGAACTTGCACCCGTATGTCGCATGCATCAAAAGGGACCAATACAATGGATATCCTCCAAAACTTCGAGTCTGATATATTGGTGACCCGATAATAAGTGTCCTCCAATTTTAGTTGGTCTTTGGACATGACGACCACTTACTTATAGGGTAGATTTGAATGACCATCAAAGGAATTTGGCAATAGTCGAAAAAATTGACTTTAAACTTTGAAACTTTAAACTAGCAAAGCTTATTTATCTATCAATTACGTGGTCGCATGGTGGTGGTCCGCCAGCGCAATGACAAATTATGGAAGTGAAGAAGTTGCTGAAGGCGCCGGGAACCTTCCTCAAAGTACTTGTCATAGTTAGTTGGTTGATTGACCAAGTATGACGACGACGTGTATTCGTACCTTTTTTACAGGCTGCCGCTTCGGTGTACACCGGTTTTGCGGCCAACATGAGCAATTTCAGGTTGGTCAGCGCCGGCGGGGCCACTGCGGCCGTTCAATTGGTCTCCCTTTTAATCTACCTATGCATCAATCAACCGCGCAAGATGCGCAGCCTCGTAGGAAAAGCGTTCCAGCAATACGCCTAAAAGCGCTCGCAGCGTTTCTTCCTTTCCTTTTCAGGAGACGGTCGCTTGTTTCCTCCAACTTGGGGCCAACATCACCGCGTTGATTTTTGCCGTTCTCGGCGCGAAGAACAAATTGTTCAACCAAAAGAAGCGTTTAGATTATACGATCATTGCCGCCTTAAGCGGTACCGCCGTGATGCTAAACTTGCTGATTATGTTGCTCGTAAGGAAACATGCTCGTCCTTGGAAAGATGCTGATGCTGACGACGACGACGACTCGTTAGCCAATGAGAGTCCAAAAGCCAAAAAGAAGAAGAAATTAAGGAAGGAGGAAGAAGAAGAGAATGAAGACGAAAGTGAAGAAGGACAAGCTAGCGAAGAGGAATCGCAAAAGAGCGATCAGAAGTCATCAGAGGAAGAGTCCAGCGAAGAAAAACCAAAGAAGAAGAAGTTAGAGGAGGACGAAAAAAGTGAGCCTTCCTCAACGCCTCAATCGGATGGTCCTTCTCCTAACAGAAGAAGACAACGGAGAACAAGTGACGAGGGCGGCGATAGTGACGGCGGAGGCGGTGGCGATGGCAGTGATGACGGCGGCGGCGATGCGGAAGGCGGAAGCGGCAGCCGAAAGAAAAAAGATAAAAAGAAAAAGAAAAAAGATAAAAAGAAAAAGAAAAAAGATAAAAAGAAACGAAAGTCCAAAAGCAGAAAACGAAGTTCAAAGAAAAGGTCGAAACGGAAACCGACCAAAAGGTCAAAATCCGCGAAAAAGAAACGAAGCAGCAAAAAACGACGCAAAACTAAGAAAACGAAAAAACGACGAAGAGGGAAGAGACGATAGGGAATTATGCTTTGTCAACTGGCCGTTGCTTTGCCTGAATTTTCGCTGACGACACGACAACGACAACCGTTGATTATAGATGCAAATGGAAATTGCCTTTCACTGGCGGACATCCGCTGAAATGGCGTTGAACTAATCTTGCATTGTGGAGAAAACGTTTCGATGACTGCGAGCCATTCAAGATGATGTTGACCAAAGAAGAAGAACAAACTTCCAACAGAAGCAACGCCGCTTTTATTACTTGGCAGCAAAGAAAGTTGATTTGAAAAGCTACCGCAAAAGGTAATAATTGCCGAACGAAATCAAAGGCGGCGGCTGACGTCGTCAGTCGGTCTGAATTTCAAATTTCCCTTTGACGTTGCTCCCAACGCGTTCAAGAAGCACTGACGGCATCCGCGGACCACCGTCAATCATCGGCTTAGCCAAAATGCGCTGCTAAATATCAGCAGCTGCAGCTTACGAGATTTGAAAGAAATAAAAGCGGCCACGTCGAAGCAACCGTCAAGGACAAATGTATTCATCAAACGGCTTCCGCTTCGTTCAGTCAACTACACTGAACGGCAGTTTGAAATACGAAGGAAGAAGAAAAAACCTCCTTCTTATTTCTTAAAATCGCAACAGCCATTTTATTCTTTTCACCATTCGCAGAATGTAATAGTTATTAGCAATGCAAGCGAAAATCGTTCTTTCGATTGTCGCCGGCAGTTGCAAACCGTAAAATGGCATTTTCGAGAGCGCGAAAGATGCCAGCAAAAAAGGACTACGTGCATAAATGGAAGACGACGAGAAGCTGCTTCAAACTTAACGGCCCGTACACGTTGGAAGCCTTTGATGCCGCGCCGCTCTAACCAACGGTGGTACCAAAGTAGTACCGTACGACAATATGTTGGGCCAATGTGCAAAACGTGGTCGCGCGACGTCAACCGGTTGTCCAAAGCTGCTCTTCCATTTTCTAGACAATGAAAACTGCCTTCATCGCCCTCCTTCTTTTCAACCAGACAATAGCGAAGAATAAAACTGCTAAGGGCGACGCGTTAGTCATCAACAATAAACTCAACATTGTGAATGCAAGGAAAGATTAGGTTGCAAAAAGGGTGCTCTCTCTGAGACAACAATGTCAACATGCGCTGCAAACGGGTCGCGGTTGGTAAAGTGCTCCAACCTAAGGCTCGGATACGGCCTCGCAACGAAACCTACAGCATAGCTATTACTTCAGATGGAAGAGGAAGTAAGGTCACAGAAAAGAAGATGTCATAATTTGCTTCCGTCCATGCGGAAGCAGTTATCAGGAAAAAGGTGAAAGGCGGTTCGTTTCATCTTGCTTAACCATTGCCGTTTATGGCCGCAATGTTTATTCATTTGTTCGTCAAGTAGAGAGAACGTTTCGCCTTTGCACCTTAAGGCGCCTGTCACCAAGACAGAGAAAGATACATTCGCACGGCGAAGGGATGAACATGGGAAGGAAGGATGAACTCTTTGCTTATTTGACATAGTTAAAGGGAAAGAGAAAATCGGTAGACGACAGCCATAATCACGTCAGAGAAGGATGTTCAACCAATTCATGCTAGCAATGGCAGCAATTTCTCATTAGCGCAGCTTTGAAAGGAAAAACAACGTAGCCGACCGAAGCGAGCGCCGCGACTCAGCGGCAACTTTGCACCACCTTTTGAAAAATAATCAAACAGACGCCGCAAATCAAACGGAAACACAAAACGGCTCATTTCCTGGCAATGAGCGACTGCCGATTGGATACAATGCGTCGCCATTTCAATAGCTGCAATTCAATCCTTAACGAATTGACCGTAGTAAGATAACAAAGGCAAGAACATGGTCAATGCCGCCATAGAACTACAGTCATTGTTTGCCCCTCTTTTAATCGAAAGGGTTCGACGATTCATGCTACATTTCCTCTGCGGTGTCTTGCAGTATGGTGGGTGCTCATTCTCTCTGTCTGTCTGTCTCTCTCATTCATTCCTCCTAAGCTGTTCGTCTCCCGTCGTCGTTTCTTAACATGGCACCTCAACAGGTGGGTACGCATTCCCTTATCTCAATTATCTCTATGCATGACATAACTATCTCCTCATTGCTACACACTTGGCGGATTAGCGCCTATTCCGCTTGTCAACAGTTCCAGTTGGCTTTTCTTTTCTCTCAGAAAGCACTTACACGAGTTTTAGTTGACGGGCAGCGGGCACTCACTTGGCCGGTCGTTGATTGAAACAAACGCCTACTGTCCGTACATGGCAACCTGGACAATTCTCATGGGGACAACAAGGTCGTGTCGGGCCAGTTGGATTATATACAATTCCCACGCTTCGAAATGAGGACGCTGTCTCTTCGTAGGGCTTAGGTGGTTCTCGTCTTCTTTCAGCAGGCAAAAATGGGATGAACATGCGCTGACGACCTTTCCCACAATTCGTACCGCCTCCGCATTGTGCATAAGAATGCCACATATATGTTCCGTCAGTGTTCAACGGGATTGGAATGCTTCCATTGACGCCAAGTGGACCACAGTCTTGATCGTCTGAATTTAAACAAGTTGCGTAAACGTTAAATAGCCGCCGTAACATCAAAATTGGTATTTCGCTTGAAGGTAACATTTTGGTCGATTGCCAAATGGGCTTACGTCCATTTTGGTTGGGTCGTCCCGCCAATCGCACGAAACGCAGCGCTGACAAACAGAGATATACATAGACGCATGTGCAATGGTGCATTCCTTTCTTAGCGACCACAAAAGCGCCTTACAATGGACTCTTTCATGTGGCGAGACGATGAAAGCAGCCACTTTCAATGCTTCACATACAATGGGGTCGTTGTAGCTGCTGAACCCATAATTTAGTGGCATTCACTGGCTCCCTTTTGTCGCGTCGCTTTTCCTTCTGAGGTTCACTTGTGGGACGATCGTGCTTAGCGTAAGCGGTCAGCAGTAGCGCTGCTGCCGTTACGCGTTCGTTCTCTACATTTCGCAGAGAGAGAGTAAAGGCGGGAAAGGTACCGCTGTCTCCAAGGTCGGTTGTAGTCATCTCTTCTTCCGCCGTACGACAGGTAAGTCAGTGGCATGGATACATGATGACGCATCGTTTCCGCATCTGCTTGATGGCGAAAAACCGGTGCAGCATCCGGCGTCCCTTTGACCCTTTCTCTGATTGTTCGTTTCGAAAATTGGCACTGCGACAATAACAACAACAACAACAACAACCACGGCGACAAGTTCAGCTTTCCATTCACGTTTCTTTGCTACACGGTCGATCCAGTTGAGGTTATCAGATTTTTTTTCATCATTCCGAAAGATTCGCACAGTCAAAGCACCCATCGCCGATGTACATTAGGTGCGAACAAATAGCGACGGTTGTTCGGATACGGACGTGGTCAAATTGAAGATTAATTAGCAAAGGGAAATGAAGCGAAAATCGACCCTGTACATGAGCGCTCATCGTCGTGTACTTGCTGAGAGATAATTGTAGTTGGTAGTCCACTTCCTGACGTTGGTCACCCCCTTTGGGCGTCCCACTTATGCCCCCTCCCGTCCAAGGACGTTGGCCACTCGAAAATTGGAATCGCCGAACAGTGACGGTAATGGTCAAGGCTGGCGCGCCCAAATGGGAGGATCGTCTCTGTGCGCATCGACTGCCGTCACGAAAAATGTTGACGTTAATCATGGCACAACGACAACGGTCCCTCCAGTGGCGCCACGTTTTCCGCGTACGAAGCTGAGCCTCACAGAGGGTGGTCGCGATGCGAACAAAGTAACACGCATGCGACCGCCGCTGTGCCGGTGAGGGGCGTAGTACGCGTGCATTCGCTAATTTGTTTGTTGGTTCCATTGCTTGGCGTACTGTCGCAGCCGTGCTTTCAAGAAATAGACGGAGAGAGAGTGTGTGAGTGAAAGTGGAAGAGGGAGGACGTGATTTTTCAAAAATCGAACTCTCCCATTCCTGCCTTGCTGCTGTTCAGGAGTGGCTGCGCACTGAAGCAGGCGATCGATGGCCCCACAATGGACCGTCAGCGCCGCGGCAGCCTAAACGGCAATGGCCAGTTTGATTTGTCGACCACAAATTCTCCCACCGGACAAGAGGCGCTAATTACTGAGGCGCCGCACATAGTCGTCTCCCATCTTGTTGTCATAGTATACTGTAATAATTAGAAGCACCATCAGCTAGCAGAACTAAGTTGAACAAGAGA
The DNA here is from genome assembly GCA_000797535.1 of Trichuris suis. Taxonomy (NCBI): domain Eukaryota; kingdom Metazoa; phylum Nematoda; class Enoplea; order Trichinellida; family Trichuridae; genus Trichuris; species Trichuris suis. The sequence goes on along the minus strand of KN538395.1, from coordinate 978,373 downwards.
GAGAGAGGACATTGTTTTAATGGTCAGTTTAGTAGCAGAAGTACTGGTCAGCGTAGTTGCAAACGACCATGGAACCATTGCCACCGCAGCGCGGCCACTCGACCGGCTGGGCGATGTAGTCAACTTGGTGCACAATTGCCACGTGAGGCAAATCTGAAAAGGAAGCAATTTCCACGCACCACTTATTCAGCTAGCGTTTATGGCCGGTCGATTGGCCCGTACGAACTGAAATCCGGTCGCTCGCATCCGTTTTTGCCCTCCGCTAGAACCGGTAACTTTCCAAGTGGACCCCCGCAGTGGTCCCCCTCCGGCTGACCAGTTTTCACATCCCGTCGCTATACAAAGATTACTGTATATATGCGCGCGTGTGCTCGCGACGACAGACGGTTGCACAACAACGAGACAGTAAGGGAAAAGCCAATGATGTCCGTTAAGGTTCATTCGGCGTCAGCGTTGTCACCTCAGCGTAAAAGTGGGCAGCACTTTGGTGATACATCATTCGTATATGGAAGATTAAAAAATATGACTAATAGATCAAAAATGCTTTTTACATAGAGGTGGCAATGGTGACGTTAAATGCCTGTTGACACTCATAACATCCCGTGGTTCATTGTAGTCATCAGTGAGCTCTATTTGACGACTGCATCTCTACTTGTGCTTGTTGTGACACTCCGCAGGGGGGTAACCATCAGTGAACAGCGGTGCTAAATGTGAAAACAATAGATGACCGCCATCATTGACTATGGACAACGATGACGACGTCGTGTCGGTGGATGGAAGCAAAATGGGCGACCATTGTACGCCATCGAAAGGAGTTGAAAAGGCGAATTTCGCCCCTCGACGCACAATTGCCCAGAATGGAATGGCCGTCGCGGCAATGAGCGCGCGTGCGCGCAGGCGAATGGCAACTGTGGCGCATTTAGCAATAAGCAATGGATGTGCTTGCGCTCCGAGTACAAAGAACGCCTCTTTGGCGGCGGACAATTGTGGACGTCGTCAAAGAGGGGAATAAAAGTGCCCTTTGTGCCGCCTCTTTCTTCTCCTCATTGCGGGTTCCCGCCTGGGCCAGTCTGACATTCACTGTCAGCCTGGATGGTTGCGCGCACACACGCTCTCTCTCGCTCTCCTTCCGTTCGTCTCTGCCAATCCCCTACCGTTGTCGTCGACACTCGTTGGACGGACATACACGATTTGGCCTTAATTTATATACAAGGTAGGCAATGGAATGTTCAGCCCGCAATGCGCAGCGCATTGCGTGCACATACTTACGATGGACAAAAGGCTGTGCAAACTACTTAGCCTACTCTTATTCGAAAGTACGGCTTTGTTTTGAGAATGGATGACTTTTACGTGCCGGTAGCAACTTTTTGTAAACATACGTTTTTCGTTAAATGTTGGTGACGTGCCCGGATAACTTTGCCGCGGGTTCAAGTTCAACGAACGAGGAATTTATGGACGCTGATTGGCCAAAGTAATCGGAGACCATTGGCCAATGGAAAACGCGTGCGCCCTGCCGGATGCCTTCGATTGGCTTGCGTGACAGGCGAAGCGTCACGACCTAGGCGGCCAGGCATAGCGAAGCAAGACGAGCCTATTGTGCTCTCCGTGTCGCGCGCTCGCCTGTACAGCTCTACCTTTCGTCGGCGATAATAGGTTCCAGTTTACACAAGCGAGCCTCTGGGAGCATATATTCACAATCGACCAACCGTGAGGAGGCTGTGTTGTCGTCGTCGTCGTTGTCGGTTGTCACTTGCTGAGAGTTGTCCTGCTCGCGCCGAATTTTCTCTGCGTCATACACGCGTCGTCGTTGCCGTCGTCGTCGCAGTCGCAATCGTCGTCAAGAGGTAGCAGTTGTAGTAGTGATAGTAGCAGTATTAGTAGAAATAAGCAGCAGCAACGTTGAAGAGAAGAAGACACGAGTCTCTGTGCAGACTACGCGCCAATAACCGGCCAGTCAGTAGTCACTCACTGTCTCACTCTTTCTCTGCGAGTGACTACATTTTGAAAAACTTGTCAACGAGCTATTGTTGTCGCGGCACCAGCTTTGTGTCACCGCGTATTGTCCTCCTTCCTCAATCAGCTATTGCTTTGCTGCTGCTCCTGCTGTTGCGGTCTTCTTCTCTATTTATAAGCGGCAGGGTAGAATGGACAGTGAGCAGCAGCTCAAGGCAGCCGCCATGGCGGCCGGCCTCCAGTTACCTTTAATCGGCGGACAGCCGGCTGTCGCCAATTGTGGCAATGCAATGGGAGGCCCTCAGCCAGGAGCCGATTTAATGTCATTCGGTGCGATGGCAGCGGCCGCCGCAGCCGCGGCAGTAGCTGCCAACGCCGGTGGTGGCCAAGGACCGTTTGGTCAACATCCTAACGCCGCTTTGCACCACCATCAGCATCACCAGGCGACCACGCCTATGCAGCATCCGTCCAGTCCGTCCATGCAACCGTCAACGCCTACGAGCAATACGAATAGTTCGTCGTCGGTCGGCTACAACGGAAGCCCCTCTTCGCTCTCGTCGCTTACGCCAGCGTCGTGTTCAATGCAAATTGGAGGACCGCAAACCGGTATGGCACCCATTGGAAGCCCGTCGTCAATGGCCATGGGTCACCAAGGGCGTGACGGACTTTGCTCTCAAGCCGGTAGTGGCGGCAACAGCGGTGGCGCAGGGAAAAAAGATGATCGCGTAAAACGTCCCATGAATGCCTTTATGGTCTGGTCGCGTGGTCAAAGAAGAAAGATGGCCCAGGAGAACCCAAAAATGCACAATTCCGAAATTAGCAAACGACTGGGTCTTGAATGGAAAAATTTGTCCGAAACGGAAAAGAGGCCGTTCATTGACGAGGCAAAACGCCTAAGAGCCGACCACATGAAGTTGCATCCGGACTACAAGTATCGGCCAAGACGTAAGCAAAAGACTCTTTTGAAAAAGGATAAATTTATGGGACCAACCGGTCTGCTGGGCGCTGGCTGTTTGGACCCGATGAAAGCTGGGGCTGTGAGCCATCAACAGACAATGTATCAGATGGCGGCCGGTTACCCGATGATGAGCGCCAGTCCGCCCAATGGCGCCTACCAAATAGCGGCAGCCAACTTTGGCGCTGCCGATCCGTACCAGCAGCAGATGGCCGCCTATGCGAGGTATGACCCAATGGCCATGGCGGCCATGCAGCACATGCAAAGCGGTGCCCAAGCTGTGCCGTCCAGCGTCTATCTTAATGGATCCCTAACGTCCGCCTATCACCAATCCTCTGCAGGCGCCTATGGTGGTTTGTCATGCGCTGCCGGCGCTCCGATCTCCGCAAACCCGTATGGTCCCACTGGAGGGAGTGGCCAATTGATAAAAAGTGAAGGCAACAGTCCTCAACCGGGAGCCAACGTGGGCGGCGGTCGGCGCAACGACATTACCGACTTTATCAACGTCTACCTTCAGCCAGGTGCTGCCGAAACGCAGCAGAAGTTGCAGTACATGTCGAACGTCAACGCAGCCATGAATTCCGTTCAACTGAATCACCTCTAAAGGAGATGAACCCCTGAGCGGAGACAATCAGTTCCGCATCAATGTGACGGGTCTCTTTGTCGTTCTTCAGGCAACATTTTCCTTTTTTGGCACCAAATATACAAGTAGTAAGCTCGTTTTTTTTAATGTCCCACCAACAATCCGGTCCCGGCGTTTGCATGACCGGTCGCCGGCTTTTTATTCCTCATTTGGATATTTCGTTGTCGCGCAGTCGGCGCTTTGGTAAAAGCTTTACTCTCATCTTATTTTCTTCCCCATTTGCAACGACGTTCCGTTGACGGGCGTTGTTTTTCTCTTCTTCTCCTTTCGCCGTGTGTATTTTACTTCCATTCGTGTACAGCAGCAGCAGCGGACTGCGTTGTAAGTTTTATAGTTGCTCTCTTTTACTCACTTTGCTTATCAAATCGCCTTTGTTACCGCTTCCTTCGTTTGCTACTTGTTGTGCCCAAAGTCTGAGCCTCCCTTTGCCGCCCGTTGGCACTGGCCGGTTGGACGTTCTTTCTTTTTCTGTCCTTTTGGAATAAATAGATTTTGAAAAAAGCAACTTCCACCAAGTCGCGCGCGCATTATGATCGTTTGCGTTGGGTTCAATTTGTACATTGGCTTGGCGGAACAAGACGGAAGGACGTGTTTGCTGCGACGGCACGACGACATCACCGACCGGTTTCTTCGTCTCTCTCTTTCAAAATAATGCTACTCCTTACTGGCTGAATGCCAACAAGGCCTCCCCGTATGCGTCGTTAAGATTAAAAAGTTGACCGTCAACGTCGACGCCTATCCGTTTTCCATCTTTCCATTTTGCATACGTAATTTCGCTGCTTAACCTGCCTACGGCAACAAATAAGAAGCAGAGAGATGGCCGATCGTTGATAAGAACGGCCGTTTCCTGGCAGACAGCGCGTCGCCGCCGCCAGTCCCGTACATGGTTTACTGTAGTCACATTGCAACATATGCTGGCAGCGCGGCGCTCTTTAGCATGTCGCTATACCTGTGCACCTGGCCGTCTTTGCGCGCCAACACAGCCCACGCCCGTCGAAAGCGTAAAAACCATCGTTCAACGCTTTTGCCCTTGTGTGTATTACGAATGAATCACGCGCACATTTCATCGCGCAGCGGCACAAGGTTCGCGCTATGCGCGAGATAAAGCGAAGAATAGCAATGAAAGAAGGCGGTTGTCACAATGGGACAGCTGCCTCGTAGCGTGTTCACACCTTTGCTCGTCTGATGGGAACGGGGCAAAGAATGCATTAATGCCTGATCATTTACATATTAAACGATGCAATAACGCTGAGCGGCATCGCAAGTGAGCACGTAACTTTGCTCATCCGATTATCGCGGATAAACGTGGCGCTGCAAAGTAGCGCTAACGTCCTACTGTAACTATGATCGCCTTGACAGCGCAGCTGGAATGCGCTCCAACAATGACCAAGTGGGCGATGGGTCAATTGCGGCAGCCCACTTGCGACGAACCATTTCCGAACAATAGAACCCGACCAGGTCGAGCGCCGCTGAGAGGCCGATGGTATGCGCTATGGAACAATTGGAGCCGCTTTGGTCCAACTCCTCAGCTGCGCCTTCCCGTCGCCTCCTCCAATGGTAATTAGCAAGGATTTCACAGGGTCGAGGTCGCGTCTTCGATGAGCACCACCTGCGCATCGCGGCGGCCGGAAGATCAGCGTTAAGCGGTGCAGCGTTGGAACATACCTTTTTTTGGCAATGGGCGCCCCTCCTACTTAACAGCAGCGCGTCGGTGGTCGATTATCGACACTACACGTCTCGACGGTGCGGACAAAGGGCCCAAGATTGGTATCGGCTTCGTCGATGCGTGGTCATGGCGCATTAGTCAACTTGGCATGCATAATTCAACGATCAACGTCCTGCAGTTTGAATAATTTACCTCAACGGACTCTGGATTTTACGCCCTCTCTCGGGGGGACACTTCCCTTTCGGGCGTTTCCAACCCTTTTTCGATCCTATCCAATATACAGTATTCTCTGGTGTAGCTGATGCACACGCAGCTGACCAACGGAGGAAGCGAGGAGGCGTGAATAGGATGTATCGATTGCGCCTGTGACATACTGTGCTTCCAAGAGACCGACTGCAACAAGTGACATTTCGGTTTCAGCCTTTATTAGTCCAAGTGGAAACTGAATGGAGACGGTTCATTAGCGCTGTTACCATGGCGGTCGTCCGTTGATCGCTGGCTTCGGACACGTGCCAACGCGGTGGCGTAGTCAATTTTACCTGCTTCACCGTACGTGCGCGCTCAGCAAACAGGCAATATTCCCTAAGGCTCACCTCCAAGTAGTGAAGATAATGCTTCCGCGAGACCAAATTCTCTGACCCGTATAAAAGAAATCTCATTATTATCGGTCAGTCTGTTTAATCCGGAAACGAAAGCAACAGTCAGCTTATGCACAGGCGACGAAGCAAAACTGCCCCATATGGTTGCTGGCGCATATTTCTGCCCCGTTAGAGATTTCGCTTATCTTTCCAAGCGAATTTGTAGAGCCCTCATTTTCCATAGCGCCCATGCAAGTGTAGCCTATTTTCGTTCAACGAAAAGTAGTTTCACTTTTGGGCCCGCAGAAGGGGAAAAAAGCAAACTGAAATAGGCAAAGTGATGGTGGCAGAATTTCGTTTCCGGAATGGTTGTTTACGACGGAATGGTTTCGGTAAATAACAATGCTACCGGCCGCCAGGATCACACATCCTGCTGCCGCGCGAATTGGGTAAATATTTGACCAATTTGTGTGTGCTACCAACGTGGCTACAGTCGCGCGTGCGCTCACGTTTTCAACCTCACCCATCCATTCGTCGTCTTCGACAACCGGCGGTGACACTCTACCAGCCGCCTGGTCCGTTGGACAAGTACAGTAACCTTGACAGCTTCGTAGATGGCAGATTTCTTGCGAAATGTGTTCGCTGTGATCAAATAACTATTGGAACCGCTTTTAGACGGTGCTAATCATGATCTGATCAATTTGTTCTCCTTTGTGTTACTCGCATGCAGCAGGCCAACTAGTCGGACGAAAGGCCGATCGCCGGTTTCCCTATCCAATTGACGTGCTCCCTTTCAAGTCCTTTGTCCAACTCTGTTCAGGCGCAATTTTCCTGTTCGCAAAGTGCCTTCGCAATCGATGCACACAACCCAATGCGCACACGCGTTCGCGCCTATGTATCTCTCCGTCTTCTCTCGTCTCGGATCGCTGAAGCATCGAACGGTGTGCGGAGGCACTTGAACTGCCAAAGGCTAACGAACCGCTTCCATATAGCGATGGAAGAACGCTTTCAATACTCTCTGCCTACGTAGCACTAATGGTCTCGCTTAAGATGGCTCTGCTTTTGAGAAAATAAAATTTTCAAACACCAATCAGCTCACGACGGTTACGAAAAGGAACCGGAAGTGACCACCATAGCAATGAAAAGGCATTGCCATCACCGTCGGCTGTGGACTTAAATGGCAACAACAGATACAGTTTGGTTGTTGTTTGCCCTTTGCGCGCGCGCGCGCGCCAGCGGGAGCACAGTCTGCCAACACTGCTTATGAACGAATGGAGAAAATTTTTGCCTCAAACAGTAGGCGATCGTCTATTTGAAGAGAGACACAATATAACTGAGATCGGTCGATTCGCTTCATTTCGTTCGTTTATCTTCCTCCGCTTCTCTACCGTAAGCGAATATTAGCACAACGACCGACTGGTACAACTGGCGTCGTATTCAGGTGAGGCTGTCGGCGAGCAGTCATCATCTATGTATGTGACTCACCTGTCCTCCTTTTTCCTGACAGCACCTATTGTCTGACAGCTACGTTTGCGGCAAAAAGAGGTGGGCGAAATCAGAACGTGACCCCTGAATTAAGCAATCGTCCCCTATACCTCTCTCACACACACGGAGAAAATTGGCTAACGAATACTGTAAGCGGCGACGAAGGCCATGGTCAAAATTATCCGTGACGACAATCAGCCAACCTTACAAGCCCACTGACCGATGATGCCAAGCTCAACAGCACAACGGATGAGGTCGCTCAGTTGGCGATGCGAATTAATTGACCTTCGCGGACGCAGCGGGTCATCCGACGGGATGTATACTATTAAAAGCGGGTGCTGGCCGGTATAGGCAAATTGTATGCAAATTAACTAGGGCGGCGACAATGTCGCGCCTTTTGGAAAACTTTTCAGTGGGTGGCCTGCTTTGCAGACTACGGTAATTCATGGCACCATAAGATAATAACAATAGAAGAGGATCATCTCCTGAGGCATTGATGACTTTTAAAGAGCCAAGTCGGGGCAGCAAGGCGGCGGTGATTCAATTGACACGGCTCATCAAAAGATCCAATTATCCTTTTACTATAATGAAATTTTTCTTGGCGCTACACGCTGACCCTTGACAGCGCGTCGAGCGGCGCTTGTCCCTTAGGGAGACGTTTGTATCGAATTAACGCAATTACCGATGGGCAAAGGACTAAAGAAGCTCGGAGACAACGAGTCCCGTGACGCAAATGGAAAATCTAATCATAAACACGGCAAAGAGTTAGTACAATGGGAAGAGTCTGCGCGAGGTCATTTGTCTCAACGGGAAGTGCCTCATCGTTTACAGGATGCCTTTGTGACACTTTTGTCAACCAAAACGGCAAAGGTAAATCGAGATAAACAAGCAAAGGGAGGAGGACGCTTTTTCATTGAAACATCAAACCAAAAATGGACAAGTACTGCCAGTTTGCGCATTCATTCATTTTCCACAACTGACCAAAAAACTATCAATATTTCGTATATGATAGATTTGTCAAAAGCGCCGTCGTCCAACGAAACTTTTCTGCGCATTTTGCATAAGCGGATGGGAGTGCACTTTTCCTTTTCGCCTTCGTTCCGCCGTAATGCTATTGCCCGTAGGAATGAAAATTATAGCCTACTATACTCTCTAAGGGAAAGATGACACAATCGACAAGACGGAGAAGAGCGTAAATCGCCAACGACGCGCAACTATGCGCCAATTTGGACGGAAGAGGCTGACCTAATGAAGAAAATAATCGTTTTCCCATTGTATCCTATTCGAAAGCAATTGATGAATGGACCAACAGATGGCACCGCGACGTGTCATTTGGTCGCAAGGTAACTCGGACAAAATCTGAAGCTATTTTCGCAAATTAAAGTCAACACTGCGTCGCAGTGAACTTGGTAGAGTTCGTCAACCACCGCGCGCGGTTTTCGATTCTTATTTACCCGTGCAAGAAGGGACAATGAAACTCGACGGCACAGAGTATAATGGCATCCACCCCTATGCGATGACAGTGAATGAACGGAGTAAGCAGAATCTTGTCGCTGCAAATGTGTATACAGCTGGGCACTGGCGTAGGCATAATGGAGCTAAGATTGTCACGGCAATGAAGAAAAGTGAATTGGAAACTTCTCCGCGTGGCAAAGCGGCCATTCGTAACCGCGTTAACAGCTCCGTAAGGGCGCTTAGCATTGAGAAAAAACAACTTTGCTACAAATATCCCACTTGCGAAAGTGACCAATTAGGATAACCGCACATAACTGACACATCCTTTGCATTGATGTGACGCGCCACCCAAATTGAGAAGCCACCTCTTTAGCCAAGCGAGTGAACGCAAAGTGCTATTAGAGAACACTTTCAAAGTGTGAGAAGTCTCAGCAAAGGACGACAGATGAGATATAATTGCACACTTGCCACGAAGTAAGTTTTCAGAGCGTGTAAAACACCACATTTCTATTAAAAACAGGTTGATGCTATTGTTTTCGCGGAAGAGCGCCATTTGCATTCAATCTGACATCAACGGTACATCATCACTGTTATGGCATATCAGCCGCAGCTTAGAAGTGCCACTTGTCAGAAGTGATTTCTCCGTCTTATGGGCGGAGTCAATAGGTAGTTGCAAAAGTTCGCCGTCGCAAAACAATACCTATTCGAATGTTTTCGAAGTAGTTGGAAAAGCACTAAGGGCTGATTGGTTTCCTGGTGACCAGGTCAATAAATGGCCATAATGGGTTAGTCCTTTAGGTGACTGCGGAACAACTTGACGCAAACGACACCCTTCATTAGCCTGAGTGCTCCCGATTCTGACTTGAACGGTTAAAGAGCAATGATATATTTGCATGACTTTTGCGGACGAACGGAAAAGTGCGTAGGACACTTCGGAATTGAGCTGCAAGGAAGACATGCTCGCCTTTGCTAACCTGCTTGGATTTGCTAAGCTCGTATAGTCACGCAAAATATATTCAAATTTGCAGGCATATCCCCCCGAAAAAATTAACATACAGCTACTTACCGACCAAAATGAGAAGAGAAGTAGTGGCATTCAAATGGATGGCTTCAGTACACAACTTGAACACTGCGAACCTACGAACACGTACAATAAAAAAAGCGTTATGGAAAAGCTGGCTGTTGCATTCTTGCTATTCCAATTTTTTAAAAATGACTTCTTAGGCAACTGACAACACACGTGGAAAGGTCGTCTCTGTAAAAACCTACAAAATGCTGCAAAGCGCAAAAGTCTGCCGCCGCTACTTCCATTAGGAAAAGTATTAATACAACGAAAATAAGCTGAACGTTAACAACAATTCGGCTGAAAACAAACAGCCCACCGTTCAAGCGGCCCTTACGGCCACTAACAAACGAGCTGTATTCAGTTTTTCACATTTTGCATGGCTTTATTACACAATTTGTTACGACGGTATGAATTATTGCGCGAATGAGAAAAGTGGGCGAGTCAGGACCATCAAATGAATGAGAGTTCACTAAATGACGAACAATACAACTCTCTATATTTTTTATTGTTTTCTCATTACAATTCCCATTGTATTGACAGATCGATCATGCTGCCTTTATCAATGGGATGAGTGCTCGCCAAATTTACATAAGCCGTATGGACACCGCCCCAATGGCTGAGTCACACTCTATCATAAGTATGACGGCTACGCTTGCTGTATTGAATTTTGTATAATTCTTGTCTAATTATCGACTCTTGAACAAATTGAATTTCTACGACGTTTAGATTAAGCTTTTCTATACGGACCTATTCTAAAATGCGTGTGCAGCGCTAATGAGAGTTCGCTCGTTTGCCGCTTATAAAACAGACAGGCCGAATTAAATGAACGATTGGTTGTCCCGCGAATGGGCAGAAAACGATTTTACAAGAGAAAGAGGGAAGATTTGCCGTGAACAAAAAGTTCAGGTAACAAAGCAATCATGATTTTTAGGAGTTGACAATTGAATCTAAAAACGGGCTTCACTGAAACTATTACAACGTTTTCTTATCTTGAGCTAAGTAGCAGAAAACGCCAAAATGGTCAACAAAACTAAAAGAGCCCTTTGCGCAAAACTGATAAGTTCATTTTTACATTTTCCTTCTAACATGGATATCTCGTCTAAACAAAGTGTCACAAGGCAGCGCAATTATCTGTCGCATACGCGTAGTCACCTTTCAAACTGCAAAGCGTTAATTAATCTCAGTATACTTATCGCGTTTCCAAGGATTATGCAGATGGATCAGGAAAGTCTGAACGCGAAATGAGAAATAAAATTATCTTCAACAGAACAAACCCTCTAATAGATGCCGCTGAACTTCGGACATTAACCTCTGAAAAAGGTGAAAACTTTCTCAAAAGCATTATTATACTACGTCAGCAAAAGCTCATCATCAGCCCTTGAATCTAAAATAGAAAATAGTAATTGGTGCCCATTAGAGAAAGGTGTCAACCTATTACGTGCAAAGACACAAAAGCTCGAGTCGCTGGCTTACAATTAACAAAAGTCATCTTGCATTAGTACATCACTTTTATGCTTGAAGATTGGGTTTCTGATTGGTTTTTCTCATGTGAGAGATATCACCGTACTGCCAGATCCTGTCTTCAGCGAAGGAAGGTTGATAGGTGTATGGGATCTGGTGGTTCCGAAAGCTTCGAACCTCTTACTATGCTTTTATCCCATTAGACGGACGGTACGGTGATATCCCTCATCAGAACATCGCTGTTACTTTCGGTAATTTCATATGCACCATAATGCACAGAATGGAAAGAAGTTTACGTTCTGTATCTTACTTCACGTGTGCAGGAATTGTAAATGATGTGGCGAAACACTAATACATAAGCGACATTTCAAACCTTTTGCAGAGGATTGCAACAGAAACACTTATTAGCAAAAACGTAATTGTAAAACAGAATTCTTTTAGAGCACCGCAGCCCATGATTGCGCTAATTATAAAAAGCCCAAATGCCCAAATGTGGGAATAATAGTCTGAGCATCCATTCTTAAGAAGACCCAGCTAAAACGAAGCCCAATTTTGAACGCACACATTCAGCATAATGACTACATATTCAGAATATGACAAATGACAATAAGTCATGTGACACAAAGGTTTATTTGCGATATTCAACTTTCTATCACATTTCTTTCACGTAAGATGTGCCAAACTAACGTGTTTCCCAGCTTTGTACAAGCGTAACTGCCTATACCAGCTTTACATTTGAAAAAAGGGCATTGAAGTCATCATGTGATGCTGAATAAGCGATTCGTAAACACTTTTGAACCAGCGCGCGCTGTCATTTAAAACTTACGTCTTCCCTTTCACAACCAATCAAAACAAGAAACAGTCAGATTTAAAATTACGTGCTCTGAACAGATTTAAACAAAACACGCGCTTAAAACTTGCATTAAAACGGCTTGAAATGAGCGTGAGAGTGAAATCTACAGTAACCTAACCTGATTATCATTCTACTTTATTTAACCACATTTAAGTTTGCGACATGCGAATGCAGACATACCGAACTGTCGCACCACCAGGTGCACTGTCTGGGTAGAGACTGTGTTAGCTGCGCGTCTGTCTAACGGTAGCACGGACTGTTTTGTTCCCTGTACCGAAGCAACCAGCTTCTTTCAAATTTTACTGACATAGCCTTCGCAACCTCCTTTGTCCCTGCGTTAACCAGACGCTGAAGATAGAATAAGAGGTCACGAAAGCTACGCCAGTAAATTGTTAGCGCCGGTCCCCGCGTGCAAAAGATGAGCAATTAGGCAGATGTTACCAAACCGTACGATTTCAAGTACTGCTTGCCGCAATAGCTTTCAGAAGCACCTGGAACTACCAACTTGAAGATACAGCCTTTAGCGAAAACGTAACATTCGAATGCTTTCCTAACTTTCTATTAGCAAAGAAAAAGCCTACAGATCAGCAATGCAAATAGAAAGGCGCATCTTCTTGTTTTGTTCTGTTTGAAATGGATTTATAGCTGTGCCACAGGAACAATAGTAACAAAACAGTACGATCGGCGAAAAAATTGTAGAATTGATTACGTCATTCTGCAGTACGCAACTGTATTGACCCCCTAACTCGAAAGGGACAAATGATTAAAACGTTATCACACTGATCAGCGCGATAAAAATTTAACTAGCCTAAAACCAAGACTAACAGCAACATGAAGAGCATTTAAAACGACTAAAAAATACAAGTTGATTTCTCTGACGTCACTAACCTTAGACTATACTTCAGTAGCATGAGACGGGACGGATATTCATGGGATCAAGATGCTATGGTTAGCCACAAACTGCCCATACGGAACGCAGGTGCATATGATACTTGCCAGAATCGATCATGGAAATCTGTAGGAGCAGACTCACGCAACCAATGAGCACCGCCGAATAAAACTTGAAATTCGAAAAGGTTTTGAATACAGTAAATATCATGCGCAGGTAAATGTTTGGCTCGAGTCCAACTTTCGAAAGCGCAATCAGTTTACCATAAACTAATGAACGTACTTCGGTCACAGACTATTTTGACGGTGTTTGGAAGGTTTATGAATCAAACAGTATTAACAGCAAGTGCCTTAGAACGCACATACAAAGGAATGAAAATATTCAAAAACAAGCACATTACACGGCCGCGCGACGTCACTCGATTATCCAACTGCCAGTTAGTTATTTTCCAGCAGAATTTCCGCAACGCCCGAGTCTCCATTTACTGATGGCAGTTTTGCAAGGCCACTGTAAGTTCAGATGCAAATTTTAGATATTTGCAGGTACCTATTCTACGCATGATTCAATTTGCACCGATATCTTCTACGCGGAGTATTGCAGCTATGCAGAATAAGACTTTGCGGAAAGAAAAGCTAACATTCTATTAACAGTTATTTGAAAAATCACAACAATTTCTCTGCTATTTAAACACAGCGTTTAATATCATGCATTGTGTTAGAAAGGAACAGCGCAAGGAAGGCAGACGGACTCTTACAACTCATTTATTGGATTTTTTGGAAGTCACAATATTTTGCCTCATTGCTTCACCTTTCAGGCGTCAGATTTTGTTGAAAGCCGCAATGTCAACACTCTGAACCTAAACATGAACAATAAGGATGTGCAGGTCTACAGTGAGACTGTATAAGTAAAAAGCACTTACGAAATCCTCGAATGCCTCAATTTGCTCACTTAATACTTCCATAGAAACTTTCTCGTCCTCAACGACGCACATTATTTGAAGCTTTTTTATGCCATAGCCTACTGGAACTAATTTCGCTGAAATAAGGCGGATAGACTTTTGGAATGCAAAGCGATAACGATTACAAGCGCCCCAGACGAGACCATCCATTTCTATTGAGCGAACGCGGGATTCCATTTCTTTCATATCAGTTTCATCGTCCCAAGGCTTCACCTCCAGAATAACGCTACTTTTGGCAGCAGCAACTGGTTCTATAAAGAAACGTTTACAAAAAAAGAAAGTTGTAAAATTACCAAAATTGACTTTTAGACTTCTTAGCTTCATATGCCATTAAACGTTCCTTTCGAATTCTTTCTTTCTCCTCATCCTGGAGAGTAACACTTATCTAATGCGTATTCGAGAACATGTAGCACTACCTCTGACTCTTCCTCAGAACCAAACAGGTCCACGTCATCATCACTTTTGGTCTCCTTTGGCGCTGGAGGAATTGCTTTAGCTTCGTCCGTCGGTCCAGAACGTACAACTCTGGTGAATTCATTCTGCAGATTTTCAAAACATTTCTTCAACGTGTTAAAACCTAGTAAACAAAGCTATACACAAACTAAAGATGTTAGCTAAGCTTTACATTCTTGTAGTTTCCTGTTCTCTTCTTCTAAATGAGCCACTCTGTCCTTCAACGAACTACCAGCAACAAGCTGTACAAGAATAGGCGAATAAAACTCTCAGCGATTCACATCGTTTATAACTGCACCTCCTGGCCTTTTAAGGATTGTTCAATCTTGTTACGCATTGCATTTATTTCACCGACAAGCTCCGCGTACGGGGAGTTCGCGGAACAAGCCTATTTCATTGCCTTTAATATGTTAGAATTCACGTAAAGCAAAAAATAAGCGCCAACCTGGGCAGTCGGACGGGCCACGGAGGGAACAGATTTGGCGCAAGTCTCCTTAGGTTGGCAGGAATTTCCGCAAACACTACTCGGCGCCTCCGGACGCGAAAGTGACAATGCCGCCCGAAGATAAACATTGCGATCAAGCCATACACTTCTTGAAGCTTGGAGAAGCGTTTCAGCATCCATACCCTCGCTTCACGGCTAAACAAAAGTGATCCCCCCTCAGGGCAAAAAACCGTATCCTGATTGTTGAATCGCAGGCTAGTTGCGTACTGTATAAGATAAAAGAAATTCGTATCTGGGCGTAAACTTTGATCCATTGTCCTTGTCGGCGTTGTTCAACGTTATCCCGGAGTCCTGGAACGTCGGAACCGCGAACCAACCGCTGTTCCCGTTACACTGGTTCGCCTGAATGTGGTTCATCTCCCTAAGGACTATTTATGCGGTTGGGGTGCAGCTCTGATTGAGACAACATGCACTTATCCGTTCAGCAAGCTCGTTGTGCGTCAACAGTTGTATGGTGTTCATCTTTTGCGCGCGCTAACTGAAATGCGAACGGAGGGCATCAGCAACCTCTATCGTGGTATCCTACCGCCCCTCTTGCAAAGGACCAGTTCGAGGTAAACTCCCTATTAATGTTCATTTTTCGTCTGTACGAAGACTTTCAGTATTCTTGTAAAATCCTGGGCATAATTATGTCGAAAATCTTCAACTGTTGTAAACTTTGGAATGTTTTAAGAAATTGTTTTTAGTCGAATTCTCTTATTATCTAGCGAATAAATAATCAAGTTTTCTGAAATCTGCCATCCTTTATGCTGCAGGTTGGCCACTTGCTTTTCTAGCGGCGGTAAAGTTCTCTCGTTTTGGCGTTAGCTTGTTCGATCATGATTTCAGTGTGTTTTCAATTTGTTAAAACCCATATTTCTGAGTTGATTAAAAACTGGAATACCATTTTGCCCGCGTTGCTAAGTATTACCTTTTCTTTAACCCCCCTTGATTCTGTTTTTACGCGTATCTCCTTTAGATGTATCATGTTCGGAACGTACAACCATTATTGCCGTTCTCTGGGTTGCAATGACAGCCACCATTGGAACATACGCACTACGGTGGCAGCCTTTCTTGCAGGCTGTACAGAGGCTTTTCTATGCCCTTTCGAGCGGGTTCAAACGATTCTGCAAAGTCCGAAATACCACGGTCTGTTCAAGAATGCCTTCGACGTTTTTCGGAAGCTTCGTAGACACGGTTTAACCGAATATTACCGTGGTCTGTCGGCCGTTTTGCTCAGGAACGGTTGCAGCAATGCGTTGTTCTTCCCTTCGCGAGAGCCTCTAAAAGAGCTTGTAACGAGTAAATTAGGTTTGTACATAGAAAAGGAGAAAGTGAATGTTTCCAATGACTTGATTCACTTCGTTGGTGATTTTGCCAGTGGCTCTCTTCTGGGTGCTGCCTTATCGACACTCTTCTTTCCATTGAACATGCTTAAAACGCGCGCTCAAGCATCTATCGGAGGCCCGTTCGTGTCATTACCGTCCGCCTTGCTACAGGTTTTCAAGGAGCGTGGCTACAGTATCAAGAAACTTTACTATGGCGTCCATGCGAACTACACCAGGTCGATGATCACCTGGGGAATCACGAATGCTGCTTATGAATTTCTTGAACGACATTTGTTCCACGACCATCTCACAATTCAGAGTTGAACGTTACGCAAGTTTTTCACCAGCTTACGCTGCGAAACTTCTATTTCATTATTTTTTCAATAAATTCTATTGAAAAGGAACTACAAGCTTTCATTCATTCAGTTAGCGTATTTTTTTCGATGATCAGTAACTATTCGTGAGGTTGCTCTACTTCGCGGCTGAGAAGACGAAAACATTTTATGCTCAATTCACGACTTTACTAAATCTTAGCTTAAGCAACGAACAAGCTTTTTGCTGGTATCTGCTTCTTGCCACTATTCTTTTGTTGCGTAATTGAAATGGGAACTACTCGGAACCTTCTTAACGCCAATTTGTACTCTTCCTTTTACAATTTAGTGAAACAAAAAAGGCAAATGTTAGCCTCGACATGCCTTTGCATGGTTTGGATGCTGAAGTTTTGCCACAAAAACTTGTTTTTCAAATTTGTACTTGAGCATCACTTAAGGCTGTCTTTCCTTTTGAAAAATTCCACGTCTCAACTAGCAAGATGCCTGACGGAAGGCAGCGAATTGCCGTTGTATGCTCGCATGGCTTCTTTTTTCATTCAGCATTGCAGCTCCGTGAAAAGCGGTTTCGTCGAGATTTTCTCCGTAAGTATCTGCAAGTTTGTTTGACTTCATGCCTCGTTAAGCGTTGACGTCATGACAGACGCGTCTACAAAATAATATATCGTTTTCCAGAGTAGCCATTAGAGAAGTCTTAATTCATTTTGCTGTGCGTTTTATCTAGCTTCAGTTTTGAACGACCTACTTTAGAACTTAGTGTTCCTCGGTTCCACAAAGTCTAGTGTTGCTTTATTTCTGTTTAGAAGTTTCAAGAGAGTGTAATGACGGGAGTAAAGGCTCCTCACCCTTCTAACCTTTCTTTTATTTTACGCTTCTCATCTGGTCCAGGGATAGCCGAACATTTTCATAATGTTACATCGCTTAGTTGCGTTCACGTTTGGCTGTTGGAACCGAGCAAGTCACCTGTTAACCATTGCGTTGCTTCAATTGGTGAAGTGCTTAGTGATTTCACAATTCTTCCTAAGCTTGATTTATTAGTTGATATTCAACTGAAACGACGCCCTGCTTAAACTTGCTGTATACGTACGTTATGCTTTTATTTTTACGCTTAAGAAACAATCCCCTGCGTATATGTTATGCTTGCGTGGCTAAGCATAAGACCATAATGCAAATGTAACCAATTCTGATAAAGTCGTTTCATATTCCGTGCAGCGTTATATGGTGGCTAAAAGTACGATACGTGGAGAGAAAACAATTTTTGTTGTAAAGTTTTAATTATCGAATCGTATTGTGTTAATAAGTGCATGACTAATCGAGAAGCTTATGGTAGCTGAAATAAGTCTTCAGGTTCGTTGAGTCGGCTTTGTTACTTTTCGAACTTTTCCATAGTCTTCAACGCCAAAGAACTTGGTCAGCCGACCAAAGTCGAAGCACTGATTGCCCATTAGGCGTTCGTCTGTTCTCCAGTTCTGCAATGTCGGAACGGTGGTCACTTTTACCCTGCATACATTTCGAAAGTGGTTGTCCGGATCACGGAACTGTTCCACCGTTCCGACCTCAGCGTAGATTAATATCGTCTCTTCTTGCATGTAGTGTGCCAAATTCTTTATGTATTGTTCCAATGCGATGCACATGGGACACCAGCTGTATCCTTGTTGACCTTTTGATCCACAATAGAGTACATAGATGTTGTATTGTTGTGGCACTTGTGCTATCAATTGTTTCATACTACGAACATCGCTGACATAACGAAAATACGGCACTCTTCGCTCTTGCTGAACTTTCGTCGTCGGTGGGTGTACTAAAAGTCTCGCACTGTTTGAAGTTAATATAGTTTCAGTTTTGTCTTACTTGCGGGTGGCTTAGCGGTGCCACTGCAGTTGCTGAGCCCAATTATAAATAGAATGCAAATAGGTATTTTCAGTAGAGTACCTAAGGAGCCCATTTTATGTGCAACCGCCTGTTACTCGCGTATGGCTTTTCTTGTTTGAGAAAGTGCCTTTAATAGCCTGTTGCTCACACCCATCTATGTCGCACCCTCTGCCTCATATCTACGAGTTATTCGACTGGCATTGCCTATAATCAGGAATAAGATAGTGAAACTTGCCTGTTTGCCGCAGGCATTTGATTCGTCAAGTTTCCCAGACAGCGTTCTTCATTTTTTTAATCATAGCGATTGCAAAATGAAAATTTTCCAACGATCAGTGCTGGGAGAGACATGCAGGCGACTGACGCTAGAAGTAACGGCGTGTCAATGGCTGCACCCAAACTTCAACAGGCTAAACTATCTTCTGTCCTAAGTAAATGACAATCTATAATTGATGGGCATCGCGGCTATATTCCATTGTGACATATTGCCTCGAATGAATGGTCAAGCGTGACCTGCAACAGTTTAGCGTAGTCGATTGGCCTGTCAAGCAAAGGCGACAGAATGGCCAAAATCAGTCTTCCCTACGCGTTCTGTTCCGCCATTGAAAACTTTTGTTGCCAATTGTTTTTGACATTCCTTCGATTTGTAAACCTTGACACAGCGCTACACGGCGTCCATTAGGTTGATTGGTCGCCTACTTGGTCTTTTTCGCATGTCAGTTTGCGAGTTTAAAAAATTGAAAACGAGTCACCCTTGAAACGATTTCCCCAAGGTTTGTAAAGATTATTTTTAATTCGCAGCGGCAAACATTAAGGCCACCATGTCAGTAGCCCCAACGTTTTCCCACGACAGCTTGAACGGTTTCTATTATCAATGGTGATGCTCTTTCTTTTGGCATAATTCATTGTCTTGCATCTGTTTGTATGATTTATTGAGTACTAAGTACAACTTGTTAACAGGAGAGCATCTTTTACTAAATTTGTGCTTGCTTTTGTTTGACTGAGTTAGTGGTGCCTTTTAAGGCAGTGGTTATATTTGTCAGAAGTTAGGACAGAACTGTTTGATGCAAATGAAATGGAAAACTTTCAGAGCTTCCAAATCAACAAGTATTGTCTACGTTCCCTGAGGGAGCCTTTTGCAGCACTGTTTGACGAACGCAGCAGCGTAACGTCGAATTGGAGCATTCAAAAAATTATCAATTTTACTGGGAGACGAAACGAGCTGATTGGGAAAACCTTCATTGGTGCGCGTAACGACAACCGCCTTCATTTTCGGAACGAGAAACTGCAACGACTAATTCTTCTGCAAAGCCGGAGCAACATTAGGTAACGGATCGCGGCTTCTCCGAAAGCTCGAACAACTTTTGCTTTTATTGAACGAGTCTGTCGCGACTGTCAGCATCAAAATTTGCATACCGTTTACAGAAAGCTGCATACTAAAAGATAGCATTAGGTTTATCCATTATTTTGCAAAGCTCTTGACGTCAAATAATGGGAAATGTAGTTTTTTGTAACTGCCTGTTGAAAGTTGATAATTTATTTACGAATGTGCCTTTTGTTATTGTCAGGAAATGACGGAGCTTTCGATATCCGCTGATCGTCAAAGCCTCGTCGTTTCTTAGCGATAATTAGCGACACATCCGTAAATAAACTATGAAATCATGGAGCAATCGTAAAAGTAAGTTGCAAGATTATTTATTTACTGGGAGTTGTCAGTTGTTGATAAGTAGTTATTTGTTGCAGCCTTTTTTACGAGTGTTTTAAAACTTCCAACGTAACGTCAACCTATGTACAGACCCAACACCATTGTTATATCTTTTTATCGCTTTTGCTTTTGGTAGAAATATTTAGTAAGCTTTCCAGCTTCTATTGCTTTGATAACATATATGTCCAATAGCGCAATGCGTTGAAGCGCATGACTTGATTTTCCATTCTTGTCAAATTATGCAGGTTATGTTCAAGCATATTTTCTTATCCGAATAGCATTAAGTTCATAACTTTATCAAACTGCTTAATGTGCATAAAGAAAAAGCGAATGACAACTTTATGCAAATCACAGTTGCTTTTTGTCTGTCTTGCGAAAACGAGTTCTTCTTGCAAAAGGGCGTTTGTTTACTTTCAGAAGTGAGGAATGCTGCCGATTGCCTGGGCAGCATTAGACAAGATTTTTGGAATGCTTTTAAAGCTGAAACAAAGTGCGAAAATGATCGCCCATTTCAAGCTGCTCGACGCTTGCTTCAACCGACCATTGCTAAATTGCAATAATAGCTAGTTGAGTTGCTGCATGATGCATATCCAAATTGAAAATATTCAGAAGCTTATTGGTTGCTTGGAAGTGGGCAACAAGTGGGTCATTGGCGCATGAAGTGCGCACTGCAAATCCGTTGTTTTCCAAAGAGATTTGACCCTGGGAAAACCAGCGTAGGTCACTTGATGTGAACAGGCTACTGCATGCCTTCGTTCCAACATTTCAATGTCGACACGCGCTGGAGATTGGCTCCACGTCGTTTTGCCGACCTCTTAAGACTTGGCCACAGTGCGACCGTCACGACTTAGGTCATTTGCAATGGACATACGAACATAGGCGATCGTTCAAAGGGCAACGTTGACATGACAATGCGATGCGTTTACAGCTGCCGAGCGGACAGCGCATATGGCGGATGCAGACTTTGATTTTTAATACCACTAATAGCAGTTCTATGCTGTTCTTATACAAGACCCAATGGTCAGTACGAAGTTTACCTTCTCATGAACATCAATGCTTTCATTGTCCGTCAAGGTTCTGGCCTCGACATGCTTAGTTTATTTGAAAGAAGAATGTTCACTTAGATGTAGCTTTGCTGACCTTTGATTTTTCAGTTCCTTTTTGAAAAACAGTTCGACCAAAGAGAACTGATCGCCGTCATGATGGTAGTGATGGTGGCCGGTTGATTTCTGCTTTTTTTGGAAAAAAACCTATTGCATAATGTTCGAGTTGCTGGGCTCTGATTGGCTTTGCTTTTACCGCATTCTTGTGGCCATGCTGAGCTCGTTCGCGGTCATCTTAATTCTATATTCCGCCTCAGTGAAGCGAATATATTCAAACAGACTGTTGCAAATCGCAGGCCGACGACATTTGTCCGGAAAAGAAAAAATTGGTTCGACGAACTCCCACTTGAACAGTTGCTTTTTATTCCGCGATTTCGCTGCTACAATTTGGAACTGCGCGGTCGTTGCTTGTATTTGGGCGTACAAGAGACTCCATCCACGTTTGGCAATGCGTTCCGCTACCGAGTGTTCCTTTGGTTTTGAAGGAACAAAACAATCGAAAGACCAAACAAGCCGGTCGTTAAAATTGTTCGCCGCGCACTATTTCCATGTTTGGTGGCGCAGAACGAAAGCGCTTTTTCCAAAGCGCAATGACCGGAAGTTGCGGACCAATGAAGCCTTTCCGATCTGCCCGTTTAGTGCTCGCGAGAATGGCCATTCTTTGAATGCTCAAACTCGACGTTACGTTCCAGCTTACGTCAGACTGCGCTGCAAAAGTCTCCTTGAAGGTATGTAGACGTTATTTGTTGGTTAAGAAATAACGAACGGGCAACAACGAGACGGTTGACTGCGAACAGCAAACAGCCGATTCGCACTGCCGGTCGAACGCGATGTATTAATAGTAAGATTATGCTGTTCGGCAAACTATTTCCTTGGAAATGCAGTTTGCTGCGCGATAAAATGTTTACCATATGTCGTTGGAAGCAGTGCTTTTGACCAGTTTCCATTGTATTCCATTACGTTGATTCATACCATGTTTATGCGAAGTCCCATTGCTGAGCATTGTCACAAGGCGCCATAAGCCTTCTTACACTCCTAATGGAATCGGGTAAGAATTATAGATTGTCTCAGTTAGAACAATTCTATATATGCGTATTGCTTCAGTCTTGGGTGAACAAAAATTTTCAAAAAGCATTGCGTAAACATATTTTGAATTTAGGCTAACTCGAGCCGGCTCTGGTTGTGTACGATGATGCAGTTAGCTGTTGCGTATTAGGGCCCATTTGTTAGAAAGCAGCTTCGCTTTTATAGTTGCTTTAGGGTGTTTCACCTTCAAAACAATTTCTCTTCAGTTCTCCTGGGCGACATAGGTTTGCCTTTGCAAGAAGTGTGTTTCAACTATATGCTTTACAGTTAGCAAAGAGAGGACCTGACAGCATGCGTGCTGCTATGCCTTTAGCTATTGTTGATAAAAATAACCTCTTTCACTGAAGTTGTCGCCCATTTGGCAGCTGGTCGCTCGACTTTATAATACCGTTGCTTCTTCAAAGGTGAACTTTATTCATCGGCGGCGAATGTTGCACGACGATCCTATTTTTCCGACAGGTAGTCTTCACAATATTCGTCGCCGCCTACCTGTCGTCTTCAAGCATGCCGACTCTTCTACTCGCTTACGTAAGTGTTCTTGTTGTTACTGTTTATGCTTAAGACGAAGCTGATCAGATTAGTTGTGCAGCGTTTGCCAGGCTGAGCAATGCAAGCGCCAATTGCTTATCGTAGGCCCGCTAAGTGTTTCAAAATCATGTTGACATGAAAAATGTTATGCAAATGACGAATTTACTTAGTCAACGCTATTACATCTTGCATTTCTGCCATTTCAATTGGAGACCCGCTTAAACACTGTTAATATGCCTTCACTTTATATTGCTTTAAGTTCTCACTCAGTCCAACTGCAGAGTCGTTTTAGAATTGGAGAAGGGAAGGAATCGCATTTTTATGCTAATTTGTTAATCTTATCTCCACGAACATTCAGACGAAGAAAAGAATTTGCCAGTCGACATGCAAATTAGATTCGAAATGAAAAGAGGTGGTGCGAAAGCAGAGCGCGTAAAATCGTCCATTTCCGCTGCCTTGACGGTACAACTATTCGTGAGCCTTCGACAAATCGCTTTGTCAACTTGACATCCTATAAACGGTTAGTCGCACAATATTTTGAAATGCTAATGAAAAGGTCATTCTCAGGTTCTGGATGAAATACTTGTAATTGTTATCTCTCTACTTGTTAGCTATATGGAGGGGCAAAAGTGAATTGCTTCTTAGTTTTGCAAATGGGTATTCTATTTTCCTACTCGTACTAACTTAGTAGATTTGTCTTCTGCTTAGGCTTCCAGCCTTGGCGCCTTGAAATTCGACAACCGCAGGTTATAGTAATCGTGTTTGAAATAGGCAATTGCGTTATGGAGGAGTAAGAAGTGTTTCTACGTCAATAGACCAAGTAAACTACTTCATGTCGACAGGAGTCATTCTCTTTCGTAAGGTGTGCATGCGCTTTAGATGCAAATTATTATTTCGTAGAATAACTTCAACACTGACATTGTAGCTATAGAGGCGTTTTTCAGTTTCTGCACATTGCGATCATCGGCAGTTTTCAAATGGAATTGTAGCTTATTACCGAAATTACGCTTTTCAATTTACCCATGTTAAAAATTCGTTATATCATTGCTGTTAGCCTAAGCATCTCGGAGCGTTATAGCGCTTCTGATGTGATCCTGTAGGAAGTTTTCAAACTTGCACTTTGAGTTGCCTTTGAATCCAGTGTTCGGTAAGCCTAGTCATGCAGTGATTCTCCGTGAACCGCAGCCGGCTCGATTTCAAGCAGCCACCGGCTGGCATTTCCAAACAGCCAGTTGAGAGAAATTCGCCGTTAACAATCCCCTTTGGCCGAAGCACAGCTGCCGGTTTTGCTTGTTATCTCTCAATGGCGATTTTGGCCTTCGTGTGCTCCTTCCTCGCTGTTGCCATTCATAATCTTTACTGCACCGTCGGAATCATAATGTCCAAAAGCAAAAGTTGGCTACGAAAGAGCGCTTTCTGCGTGTGACCGCGTATAGGCGACTATCTTATCGTAGGCAGTGAACATCCGTACGTGAACTATGAGGCAGCGACTCCCATCCTTGAATAGGTATATTAAATGTCCAGTAAATACATTTCAAAGATCAAGATTGTTTGATCAGGTAAAGTTTTCGTGATCGCCCTGTATGCTTATCAAATAAACGCGCATCACGATCCTTTGATGCAGACATACATGGCCGACCGCATGTTAAAAAGATAGCCGCCCAGAGCATTCAATCACTACTTGCTGCGTTTGGCTTGGCGCCTATACGTTTTTATTGATGCGTGAAATTTCGTCTCTTCTTATTTGCAACCTTATGTGGGTTCAAAGGTCACGCCCACTGGATGCGATTTGTTCAGTGTGGGGTGTCTTGAAGGGTCCATCGATGGCCCCTTCGCCATCGGTTCATAATTGACCTTCGGCGTGATGTCCCCGGATGGCACGAGCAGCCGGCACCGCCTTGCAGCTGAGGCTTCGATTGACCCGACGGGTTTTGTCCAATGGACCGCCAAGAGGCGTCCGATCACAGACTGCTCCGAAAGAGAGAGAGAGAGAGAGAACGGACGGCGTTGTGAGGATGGCGGGATTGCAGCAGTCGCGTTGCTCCACTGCCTTCATCCTCTAATAAACAAGTTTATTTGTTAACCGTTCACACGGACGCGGCGCTTTGAGTAAATATAGCCGGCTGGCAGTAAGCGACCTTCGCAGTTCACGGCAACAATACGACGACAGTAGTCGGTTTGCCCTACGCGACGTTGTCGTCATTTTTTGTTTCCCACAGAACGCGCGTTGCCCAATGCAGTTTCCTACTGATTGCTTGTTCATTTGAAAGTTTTTTTTTCAATTCAGTTTCAAAATCGTCCAGTGAAGTTAGCCAGCCGGAAGCGACCGAGCCTTGTAAGCCGAACGTTAACTGCGACTTCAACGCTTGGCAGCAGGTCTTATCTGGCGGTCGCCTAACACCAACACGGGTGCCATATGGACAGTTCAACGATGACAATGACAACGACGACCAAGTAGCAGCAGCTACGCGAAATATCAACTGGTTTATAGTGACGTGTCACAATCGACTGAGGCAGTTGGTGTCGAGACGTGCTTGTACTGCGGGCAACGACAGCGTCGATGCTGCTTGTTTTAAGGTTATACATTGCCCATTTGAAGAAGACACAACTACCGCCGTTTCTTGTTCATTCACCAAGTCGGCCGATTGTAGCGTAAGCGTAACTTCATTTCCATTGACTGACAGTGCTGCCAATCGAACTGTCCTTTGTCGCACCAACGACAAGCAAGGTGAGACCGCCACCGTCGTCAACGACAGGAAAGCAGCTTTGTGTACCTCATTCAAAGTCGATCAACCTGTGCCGGCTATTGACATGGATATTGATCTAGACGGAGCAATACAGCGTTTCGAGCACTACTGTTCCATCTATTCGGACTCGCCATTGTCCAATTACACGTCCAAGCAACGGTTGAAACGCAAACCAAAGCAAAATGATGAATCCATTGAGGATAAGGAAGAATTGGCCAACAATACTTCCGCCCGTTTCGTTACAGGTAAGCAAGATAGCAACTTTTTCCAAGCAACACGGCGCGAACATACGGGCAACCGAGCCGGCGTGATTAATTGTCTATTGTCAGCCGACTATTTAAGCTATGTGACCTTAAGGGTTAGAAAAACCTTGATCGGCTGTTGTTGTTTCTATGGTAATTGAAGGAAGAGAAAGAGACTTGACCGTCTTTTGAGCTGATTGAAATTCCGCTCGTGGCCCGTTTGGAGCACGTTGTTCTTTCAAGCGACCATTCGTAACTTTGTCAAGCAAGGAATCAGCTTATCAATGGCGTAACATTCTTAAATGTCGTGCGCGTATTTTTCTTGTCCGCTTAATCATTGCCATGTGACGTGTAGCTGACTGGCAGCGAGCGACGGTTGGTCATAAGATTTTTCAACTTTCGTAGCTTCCTGCAGTACGGTCTCGCATCATTTGCCTTATTAGGCATTTTTCAAGCGGTCTCTTCCTTAAAGCTTGTTGGAATGGTGATCCAGTTAGTACGACTTTTCATTTCTCATTAACTTCTCGTCTTCGCGGGACGTCGTTGTTTCGCTAACGTGATTTGCTTTTTCCATTCTTATCTTTACTCAGCTTTTAAAAGCATTTGACTTCAATAAGCTCTCTTCTCTAAGAGCACCAAATTAGGCGTCCATTTAAGCGTATTCTTTTTGCCTGTGCGCTCGTTTTGTTGCTGACGTTTTTGGAAAGAATTCACGTTGCGTACGATGAATGGCTCGGGCTATTTTTGGCGAATTCTGATCGCCTTCATATTATGCTCACTTCAAGTTGGCGAGTTAGCGCTCTCGTTCGGCTTGCGCGAGAAAAATGAGCCAAGCAAGTCCTACACGTTGATGCCGACGGTTTAGTTTGCTTGCCGCTGCCATGAGCTGTTTTAAGCTCTTTAGCGCGTTGGAATTTAATAAAACCGTTCAGCGGCTATAAAAAGTCAATAGCTTCTTTTCATGAGCAGATGGCCAGCAGTGCCAACGGACAACGAAATTATTTTTGTCTCGTTGGTTTTGTTGGTCTCAATACGCGAAAGTGTTCCAGCAACGCGTCAGTAGTTGTATATAGGCATGCAACTTTTTGAATTCCGCTCTTCTTGAAGTAATTCAAATTGGTGTCCTTCGCGTTAAGCAGCTTGTATGGACTCCGAAGGACACCTACTTAGTTGAGGGCCCCTTTTCCGAAAAACATGTTGCTTCCAACGGAACGGGCTCGACTCGCCCTATGCGTGACAGCAAGGCAGGAAAAGTCAATTATGCTGACGAATATTCGTTGCCTGTAATGAATGGAAAGTTTTTTGCGCTCATCGCTTCATTGTTCAAAATTGCACAACGGTGTAGCAAACGACTGGATGCCACAAGTATCGGCATTGTTCTTGTGCCCGGTTGGGCATGTGAAGCGGTCGTTTAACTGGATGACATGTGCAAACATTTACGACAATTCCTTCCGTCGCTGATGGAAAATGCTTGCAAAGCTGTCTCCAACTGATCCTCCATTCTTTATACTATATGCAATGGAGACTCGTTGTCGTCATCTGCTTTAACTGCCGAGAAATAGGTTTGAATTGTTGCAGTAAGCGGCTTACTTATTGGCGCCTTACGGATTGAAATGTATTCCGTCTCCTTAAGTACTCATCGAGAGATGGGCAGTGGCGAATAGTTGGATGCGTCAGGTGGTGCTGGATTGCAACTGTGCTGCAGTTCCGTCTTCATTTCCTTGTTATCATGTCATCTCCACAGGTGTACAAAACGTTCATTAGCATAACGCTTGGTAAGTACCAATTCCGTTTGCGAAACGGAGTTGAGCGCGTTGCAACCTTTGGCGCATCGTTTTTGCCTGACGATCATAAACGAAGGAATTCAATTTTCTTAAATTGCCATTCGGCGGGGGCAATGTTACCTTCTCTTCATTGCCGTACTGCAACGTGCAATTAGATCGCTCCGGTGACATTACCTCTTTTAACAGTGTTCTCTATGCTCAAAATAGTTTGGTTACTCTCTGTGCCAGTTGACATGTGCGCACTGGAGGAACTTATACGAGCTTATAAATGAGACACCAAGTAAGCCGCTTCACGTTCCTGTGGACGCACCCTGCTGGTCTCCCTTTGTCAACATCTAAGTTTCCGTTACTGGTTAGGCGTGGAAAAGCGGCCAAATCTGGTTGTCAACAGTGAGCGTCTTAGGAAGACTGTGCTGTTGTTGCCCAAACATGGCGGCAGCCAGCAGTCGCCCCGTTCGAATGGCGACGATTCATTTTGGCCTCGCTCTGCTCTCGACCTGGAGGGAGAGAAACGAGGAGAGCATTTCCACCGTTGCTATTTTGGCTTCTCCTTCTCTACCTGTTGCCGTTTGCATGTTGTTAAACCAGTTTCCCCTCGGCAAAGCGGCCAATTCGTTATTTCCAGTTGACCTCCATTTCGCTTACGGCCTCCAGCAGTTGCCTTCCATTACTGCAAGAATAATGAATTTTTTATCCTTCTAAAAATGTTAGCATTTGTCGTTTGCTTTGTTGCGTACATTGCTTTTTATGGACTACGGAATGGAAGAGGAACACTTCACGTAGAATCATGTTACAGCCGCGTATGCGACCTGTGTTGACGATTACAATGACGTTTAAACGTTGCAGGCAACCGAGGCCGTCTTGCTGGCTTGGCAGTAGACGGCGCTAAGGACATTGATGACAAAAACAGAAAACTGGTCAGCAGCGAGCCGACGGTAGCCCGAGTTGACCGGATTGGGACAACAAACGGCAATCCTGTAGTAGCAACTACTTCGAACGGTCACTACTCAGCAGCAGCCGATCTGTCACAACCATATTGCTCAGGTCACGTTTCGGCTTCGTCCATTGCTTCTTCGGGGCTTCGAGAGTCGTCCGAAAGAGAGAGGGTCAGTGAACGAAATTCCCCGCGTGCCACCGTTAGGTTGGAGCAACCGGAATTGTCCGCTTCATTGAAGAACGAAGGTGGCCAATCTGATCAAATGGCTCAACCGAATGTGACCGTAATTCGCCACCGGGTGTACATTTCTTCTGTTTCTGACGACGGTCGTACCGGTGGTGCCCAGTGGGCTGTTCCCAATTCTGCAAAACCGCCGCCCTATTTCTCCGCGACGCAACCAATGCAAAGACATACGGACGCCTTGCATAGGGCACCTTATTACAAAACTCCGCAACGATCAGTCGTTGTCCAGACGCCGGTAGCAGAAGAAACAGTGCGCAAAGCGGTGGCCAGCCGTGGAAAGGTTGAACAACGCCATTATCCGGTGACTATACGATCTGAGGATATTGAAAAGCTATTGCAACCTCTCAGCTATGCCGATACGAAGCAAACAAGTGCTCAGCATGTGGCGCCTGAAAGACTGACCGTATGCACTAACGAAC
Organism: Trichuris suis; assembly: GCA_000797535.1. Classification (NCBI taxonomy): domain Eukaryota; kingdom Metazoa; phylum Nematoda; class Enoplea; order Trichinellida; family Trichuridae; genus Trichuris; species Trichuris suis. The sequence continues at coordinate 949,154 of KN538395.1, read as the reverse complement.
AGCATTACTTAAGCGCTTATCAGAGTTCAGAGACAGCGTCGCCTAGCCTTACCTCGATTGAAGGGCCGTCGTCCAGGTCGACCACACCAGCTCAACGAAGTATGCGTTCACCGGCGCAGGAATATCGACGAAGAGAGGAAGATGAGCGAGAACTGTCAAGGTCAATCCGTCGCCATAAGTACAAGGCAAAAATTGATCGAGCCAAAAAGGAGTTTTTGGAGAGTCGCGCAAGCGTGTCCGACCTGTTCAAGAGTCGCGAGGAATTTGCAAAAAAGTTTAAAATTTCTATGGACGACATGGAAAATCAGATGCGCGAACCGGAACCGGCTCGCGGACCCTACATGGAGTATCTTTCTCGCAGCGGCAATTTGCACATTACGGCCAAGGACGTGCAGCCAAGGTATCTTCCTCCGAGGTCCAAGTATGATCGCCTTCATCGGGAGATGGTCGATCGAGCCGAAAAGATGTGGGCCAACTATCAGAAACGCAAAGCGGACAGCAGACTTAATTTGTACGCCAGGTCGAGGGCCTTTAGCACCGGTTTCCTTGAAGCGGCTGCAGCCGAAGAGCAACCATCGCCCGGAAGCTATTTCCAGGTATACTTGCCAACAATTGAATATTTATTTTGCATACGCTGTTTGTTCATTTAAAGACGGAGGAAACTGATTTGGACGAGGTGCATCAACGTGGTGACGACGTATTCGAAACGTCAGGTTCCTACTTTGCTAAGGAAACCCCCTCTCAGGAACATTACCGTGCCAGGAGTGCCGATTTTTTGCTGAGCAAAGCTAATCGAGAACAAGTGGAACCACCGGAAAATCAGTTGCGCCGAGTTATGGGTGCCAGCGGCGCATTGGACCATGAGGAGGAGAAGGACCGGAAGCTTTCCGAGCATGAATTACGCTTTAAAAAGTCGACGGAAAAATTGCATTTGCCTGATTGGTATTTGCAGTCGAAGTATGCCGGCGATGGAAGCCAAGTGTCCCCTCGAGGTGGTGGCTCGTTGAGTCACAAAGCATCCGGAGGGCTCGCGTACACGACGACAGGATCGCCCGTATCCATAATGAAACCAGCAGCTTCGCCAAACGCGGCCACTCGTTCAGGACAACCGTGGACGTACGGTTTACCATCACCTTCAAGAAGCGCTGGTCGACTGTATTCATCCATGCGAGACCGAAGACGTGATGATCGAGACTTCAATATACCGGTGAACTTCTTTGACAAGTACAAAGATGAAATTGAAGAATTACGTAAAAGTCGATCCGAGTTGAACAAAGCGCAGCGTAGTCCATTGGAGACAAAGCCGAGCGCTTTACCTCCAAAGGCAACGCCCGTTCGACCTCCGCCGGGTGCACTTTCCGTGCCGGTAGCTGCGGTCAAACCAACCCAAATGCAAATCACCGAAACGTATACAATTGAGAAGAAAATTGTTACGGTCAACTCTCAGTCGAGCGCTTTTTCAACGGTCAGTCGGGAGACGACAACTACCGATCGACCCAAGGTGGCACCTCCAAAGGCCCCTCCGAAGGCGAAGAGTCCATTGTTGACAACCGCTTCCAAGACGAGTGGACCCGGATATACCGTATCAAAACCGCCGCCAAGCTGGAATGTTCCAAAGCTGCGTGACAGCGTTGTAGTCGAAGTGCTTGAATCGGATGTTACTCCAAGATCCGGTAAGCTATTTATCATTTTGACGTAGCATTGCACCTTCTCATCTAAAGTAATGGGTTTGTTTCCGCGTAAAGTGGTAGAAATGTTATTAGTTGATCAAACTGGAAAGTTAAAATTTCGCATGCGTACTTGAAAATGAAGACAAAAGTCCGTTGGGCGATTCTAAGTTCCGCCGATTAACTCAACGACATCTATCAGCAAATTAAGCGCAGCGGTCGCTGCCAGTTGGGACGCTTTCTCTGCTTGACTTTGATTTTTACTTTGCTCGAAATATTAGGCGCAAACAATTCAGTCTGTTCGTCCGCTCATTAGGAAAGTTCTTACAAAAATTAATGGCCGCAATCTAGTTTGCAGTGTTCGTTTGAAAGCTTATTCAAATTGTGGCCGTCTTCTTTTTGAAATTTTCCTTCAGAATGCAGCGAGTGCTGTTTTGGAATGGAAAATAATGACGTATAGAGAAGCTGCAGTGAACCGATATTTCCAGTGTTTTATTCAATTAAAACAAGTCTGCGTTGGAAGAAGGTGGTGAGATTTATACTATATATGTGTGTGTATGCTCATAGAACCGCTCTGCTCATAGAATTCTAGTTATCATTTTTTAAAATGACTTTAGACTGCCAATTAACGCATCATTAAGTTCGCGTGGCTTCATTGCCGACAACCGTAGATACTGTAGAAGCAAGAGCAATCTTATTTAAAAAGGAAAGCGAAATTGCTTGGAATATGTGTGCATTTGGTCACGCTGAGACCTTGCGGTCTTCTCAAAACAAAATGCCGTTTTGTTCGTTTTGCCATCATCCCACACTGTACTTGGTTCATTCATTGTCTGGATGAACGAAATTCAACGGTCTGTCGCAGGCAGAAGTGACCAGCGAATGCCGGCTACAGTTGTACTTGCGAATAAACTTAACCCTTCGACTGGAACGCGTTTACAAAGTGTGGAAAAGTCAGAGATGTCAGGAACTTTTTGTCTTTAGCCTATTGTCTATTTTATTTACCCGGTCACCTCTTGTTATTTGGGGTTAAGCACTTGTGCTTATTTGCGTACATAAGTAGGGTCGCAGTGCCAGCTCAAGTTTTCCTTTTGTTTGTCTATTGTTGGCTCGTTCCAAAGGTCCACCTAGACAACGGAATGTGTTGGTAAACAGGATGACCACAGTTGTTGCTATGCGTAGAGCTGGATAGCGGACGTCCGTGTGACTGGCGACCTGTCACACTTTTGTACGGCGAAATGATAGGGGCGGCACGCTTCTACTTAGCAGGTACACTGCGTGATAAAACCAATTTGCTCAGAACCATTTTTTTGTTCTGACTTTCCACTGCCACGTTATCGGTCCCCCTTTGATATTTCAGACGCGTCCGCCAGACCTGGATTCAGCAATTTGACGCTCGAAGAAGCATTGGATTCAATGCTTTCATTGGTCGACGCGCCAAGACGTTCGGACAAATTGGAAAAAACGTTAGCGTCGTCGGATGCGCCAAAAATTCGACCTTTGACGCCCACTTCCTTCTATCGACCTGCAATTTTTGTCGACAACGAAAGACTTATGGAACGTTGCGCAAAGACTCCAAACCTTTGCCGCAAATTGTTACAGGTGGGAACGCTTTGTAAGATAAGCTAATCAGGTTGCTTTTCTTTTTAGAAGGAGACTGTGTGGGTCCGTTGCAATAGCTGCGGAAGGACTGAGGAGATGAGCAGCGCAAGGGGAAGGTACGTCAGCTGCCGTCATTGCTATACATACTATTGCGGCTACGGATGTCGCAGCGATGATTGGCAGGAGCATAAGCAGCTGTGCACCTATGCCCGAGTGAATACTGTCTGTAAGGAGGTGATCATCCGAGTGAAAAAAGATTTAGAAGTTCAAAGAAATATGTCTCTTGTTGCACAACGTGGTTATGCTGATCGTGGTCGAGGATCCGTGAATCTCCGCTTTCTACAGCTCCAAGTGGCTAATCAGTATATCGCTCATGGTTGGCCAGCCATTGCTCACGACCGAAAATGTCTTTCTTACTTGACCATCTCTGATTTAATTGAATTGGGCAAAAGTGCCGATTTGGTGGCCACCTGCCGCCAGTATAATCCCAAGGAAAAGTTCATCCTCAGTGTGAGCATTCTGGTGGAAATTGATCGAGTCCCACAAACGCCCAGTTCCCTTCACACGGCTGCCTTCCAATACGACCGCTCCGTTATTGAACCTAAGCCATTTTCCCGAATGGCCAATGGCCATCTTCAGACCCGGTCGCTACCACCTTCAAGACGTACGCGCCCGCCAGTTGTGCAACAACAGCAATCGGCTTCCTCTGTGCTCAAGTCAGTTCTAAAATCGTTGGAGAACATTGCTCCCGATCAGCCGGAAACTGAGTGGCCGCCTTATCATTTTCGTGGGAGAAACATTGATTTCAGTCGTGCAAATCAAATGCGGCATACCATTGGCAGCGGTGGACAAACCAGCAGCAGACGTCACTTTTGGCCTGCCAGTATCCAACTGGCCTTTGCTAACGACGTGGACGAAACGGAAGTTTAATTTGTTCCAATGATTAATACGCGTTCAGTGCCTGGAACGGTGTCTACTGAATAATAAGTTTACCCATTCTCACAGCAAGAATAGAATTCCGCATATGAGTGACTATGCTAAGAACTTTGTAAAAGAGGTTAGTTAATTTCTGTTTCTCGTTGTGTACACAGTGTTTTTTTTACCTTTCTGTGGTACTGTGCTCTTTTCGTTAAAGTACCGCGAGAAAGTGAAAGAGAAGTTACTGTAAGCGCAGCATCACGATCAATGGCGGCAAAATGAATTCGGAGATAGAAGCGTTGGGAAAATCATGCAAATTATTATTAAGCTATGCCATTGATAAGTCGCATTTTAAAAGCGACGCTAAGAATAGCACAGCGATTGTCCCGTTATGTCAGTTTACTTATTATTTTTAACTAACACGTGTGACAGACTTTGTATTAATAGCTTGTCAGTAGAAGTGGATGCCAAGAGGCAATTGCTTGAAGTATTAGTGTGACCAACGGTAGCGCGGTTGTGATACTGACCACTGTGGCGGAGCTGCGTATAGCTGAAATATATTATACGTAGTATTACGTAGCTTCCAGTGCCTATATTCTTTTCTAACTGCTTGCTTTTTTTAAAAAAGTACTTCTTTGGAATTTTATCCTTTTAAAGTGAACATTCTAATAAGTATCTACAAAGCGGTCGCTTACCTATTTCGCAGAAGTTTCCAGTAAAGCCAGCATCACATGTGCACTTGAAATCGCGCAACTTGTCTTCACATTTGCCATGGTAACTGCAAGTGACCTTGTCGCAGTCATTCTCTGAGTCTGTTTTGTGAAAAACTTTTGCTGTTCGAGTAGTGGCGACGCTTTGCTGCTTTGTACGTACCTTTTTCGCATTTCGTTCCTGTACTGCCTGGAAGGCATGCGCAGGATGCTTCTCCTTCGTCATTTGTAAAGCATACCCCACCGTTCGAGCAACTATTTGCTTTGCACTTGTTCTGCTCTGAATTTAAACGTCGATTAAAGGGGTTGCATTATCGAAGAATCAGCTTTTTCGCTGCTATACATATGGCGAGGAGTCGCGTCGACTGTAACTTACTTTTTGCGCAAAAGGGTGCTTCCCATCCATCGTCGCAACGGCATTTACGCCCCTCAGGATTGCAGAGTTCTACTTTGCTACTTTTGCATAGCACTCGGACGGCGCCGTCATGCGTGTTGCATGAACCAACGTGGTTAGTGCCGCCTTTGCTCATGAAGAGGCATGCAGGCAGGTCTTTGGAATTAACATTTCTATAATCAACCGCCTGTTCTTCCGAAAGCGTCGTACTTTCCATAGAACGCGAAGTCGTGTCCATTGTTACGACGGTAATACTACTGCCTTCGCCTTCGATTTTTTCTAAAAGTCTCCAAGGGTGAATAATGCTACCCTCAAATTTGTCTGTTCCGTTGTCTTTCTCTTGTATGTATTCTTTTCTCGGGCGCCACACTTCTCCATTGGGAAGATCATTACATGTTGCAATTGCTTGATCTAAAATGTCATTTTCGTTGGAAGCATCGTACTGTACGGGGAGCCATGTTTTGCAACTCGTTGTATCGTTTATGCCATCCCATCCCATTTCGATTGGACACTTAGCCTCAGCATCACTCTGCCCCGGTGAGAGATTGAGTAGAAAAAGCAGCAGCGTAAATAAGAAGTATGAGGCCGTTCTTGGTGATTGATTAAAATGATGGCTACCAATTGTTGGAATAGATGGATTGTACTTGTTTGTCCTTACAGCTGGATTCATGCAGACTTGGTGAACTTCATTGCTAGTTTATAGTGCGTTTACAAAGAGCAAAAATAAGACAACCAATTCGTTGCTTTAAAGTTAGTCGCTTACTTGTTGGTTTACAGTTCGGTGATTGGGCAGCAGGACGGTAAGAAGTCGATATTCATGGTGCCCGAATAGAATGGTTTAGGTCATGCTAATTTCACTCTCTTAAGCCGATTTCTTGAAGCCACTGTGACATCGCGAATGCATTTTAAGTTCGTCCAACTCTAAGAAGGGATCCATGCTTACATTGTATCGGAGTGGAAAAATTTACGTATACACCAACCCTAAATATCCGCTTGTTACGCTGATCAAGTCAGTAATAGTTTTGAATTTTCAAATTTTGAATGTGTGATGTGCAGGTTACAATGGCGAACGCAGTGAAAAGAGGACATAATTAACCGTGAATAAAGAAACCTTACGGGAGTAAAAATTTATTATCCCTTATCAACTGTCGCTAGAAGTCAACAAAATCAGTAAAACTGCACAAATGTTATAAAGACGTTACGTACCTTCTTTTTCGTACCTTCGAGCAAAAAGTTTGGTTTTAATTCCAGGTAATCGTGCGCAGAACAATTAATATAGCTCAGATGGCTCACCTACAATAGCTTTATGAAAACAACATTAAACTTACAAGCTACCGTCGTTCAGAATTAGTCTTAACTTTTTGTCAAACAAGGGCTGATCCGACATGTTCCGATGGTTATTGTTAACTCCTGAATGAATAAAACTCATTGAAAAGAGTACATTAATAGGTTCTGCATACGGCGTAAAAGGAATTCTTACACGAAACCAACAAATATTTTGCATTCATATTGAACGTATATTGAATGCGCAAAAGCTCGATGTAATAACAGCACTTTTGAGCGTGAAGTGTACAAGAAGGGCATAAATAATGTTAACTTAAAGGTGCAATTTATTGAAAATTTACAGCTCTTGCAGGCAGGAAACTGGATGGCACTGAAAGAAAGAAAACATAGCTAAAGAGAGCTTGAATGCGCAAGAAGCAAGTAACAGTCATTAATTTCGCTAGGTGCAAGGGTTCGAGGGCGCTGTTCTTCTTTTTCATCCGATTGTCCTATGTTGCAACCTACTTATCAAACTTCACTGTAATTTTGAATTTTGCTTAAGCGTAAAGGCATGCTACCAAGCTACGGTTAAAGCTGCGAGGACGCGTGCCAATAAAGTTAGTTACCGGTTAAGTCACCACTGTAAAACAGAGACCAAATGGCACTCAGATCTTACATTTGTATTTAAATTTTCCAGCCGGCTAAGAAAGATTTTCAGGTTATTGTAGCAGTAGAGTCAGAAGAGCGAAGAAATTATGACTGATGCAGCGCTGTAATTCACCCAGAAAGATGAAAGCTTTCTTACAATCTGATTGCGTTAACACTGATGGCGGGAAAGCCTTTCCTGTTTTTTTTTAAATTCAATAAATGCTTTGACCCTGTATTAGTATTATGAAATTCCAGGAAATCGTCAAAATGAACCGTATTTTCAAACTTCCAGGATTATGTCCTTAACTCTTGACGGTTTAGGTTTTTGAGCTGCGGGAGCTTGATAATTCAGCCTTTTCAGACGTGGGATTGTGGCTTTCGTCATATTGATAGTTTAGGAGTTCGTACTTCGAAGCTTGAGTCGCATCAGAGAAACAAGAACAGCTTTAGTTGAAATGGATCACAGAACAAGCAAGCTAACCGCGATACAAGTTCTCTGTGAAATAATTTTTAGTTGCCCGTCGAATGTTTATGAGCTCACGTAGTTTAATTAAGTCTGAATGAACTTTAAAGCGACTGCTGGGGAAAATTTTAAAATATGTTTGTGCTGAACACTTCATCGTGCCAATTTTGCTCACATGAATAAGCGGTAGAATGGGAATACTATTCTCTGCTTAGAGTTACGTCAGAGTCTTGTTTGCCGCTGCGGAACAGCAGTTCAGCACATTTGAAAATGTGCAAACGACTTAGGGAAATTGCTTTTCTCTTTGTGCTCTTTTCTTGGTGGTCATCGTCGCCCACAACAGCGTTGTGTCCACATGAATTGAACTGGACCAGTACGACCGGTTTTGAACGTGATAATGGTTGCATAAATCTTCACTTGCTAGAGGCTGATAAAGATTATCTTTTTGATGACCTTGTAAAAACTTGCCAAGATAAATTTGGTCCAAGCGCCGTATTGGCTGATTTTGAGGATACCGCTACAGTGGGTAATGTGATACACGGAGGCAAAATTGTTTACATCTTGGAAAAGAATTCGGCCAATTTCACTGCTCTATGGGCGGATTTCACAGATACAGCTTTAAGAGAACGTCAATTCGCAGTTGCTGACTGCAGTATGATAGGAAAAAAGCTACCTCTTTGTATTGTAACTCACAAGGGATCCAAAAAGTGCTTCTCTTGTTCATCTCCTATGCCGAAAGAGTATACAAATGGCACATCTTATGGTTGCTTCACAGATAACATAAATAAATGTAAAGTAAAAAATGAAAAATGTGAGTGCGAAGATGGATACGAGGGAGAATTTTGCCAGAAAGGTACTGTTCCATTGATTCGTCCTTTCAAAGTATTAATAATTAGCGTCATTTCGAAAATCTTCTATTGAAAGTGTAAGCTAACAGCGTTTTGTCTAAATACAAGTCGTTTAAAGTTTTGCCTTTTTAGCCATTAGCTTTTTCAGGTTACTACCTTGTTTATTATTCTTGCAGTGCTTCATCATTCGTTTTGTTTAGTTAAAGGACAATGTTCGAAAGATGTATGTAAAAACAATGGATACTGCATTCCAATGCCAAATAGCTTTAAGTGCATCTGTCCCGCTGGAATCACCGGTGTGAACTGTGAAACTGGTAATGTTTTTAAAGTGACATATGCTAAGTTTCACACTGCTGTTCTTTCTTCTTAGATTATCAGAACGAATGTGAGAGTGTTGATTGCAGTGGAAGAGGCACTTGTAAAGATTTGGCCAATGACTTTGAGTGTCACTGCGAAAGTCCATACAACGGCACAATGTGTGAGCTATTGCTGTTGGGTAAGTAATGAAAATTATCCAATATAAAATGCGCTAAAAGGCAATAACTGAAGAAATATTACGTTTTGTTCCACCTTTTTTCTCATTTTTAAATTCTACTTGATTTCATTTGACCCATTTTTGCTCTCTTTCCAAGAACAAAACAATCTACGTGGGTTGCGTTAATTAATGATCAACATTCGACTTAAGAGTTCGATTACGCTGGTTGGAACTTCGAAGAACTATAACTACCATAGAATTTCGATTTTAAGAACCAGTGGTAGCTCAGATAACGAAAATTTCGGCTAGTCGATGTGCTTCTCTTATTTATTTTTCCATTTTTGTTTTTGAGTACAATAGGGCCGCCAGTAACGGAACCCCTTTCAGCAGGGGATGATTTCGATAACGATTTATTCAAACATCAGAGGTACAGTATGAAGAATGCAGGTTCCTTTTCGGCAAGCATCCGGGTATCCTATTCTGCGCTTACCTAATCCTAGGCCAGCGTATACGCTTTATGTCTAGGCTTAGACTCAGACGTCGCCAGCAAACTACAGTGTGATGATTAGGCGTCTAAATGATCTGAAATGGGAGACGGATATCGAAATGCCTCATTACGTCAGAGAGGTACAGACTGTTCCATCTCGTCTTCTTCATGCCCTTTTTTCAGTGTCAGGATGTTGTTTTCAAAGAAATTCAGTAATATCAGCTCTTTTCCATTAGGGCTCCATGAGTACTGTAGGCATAAGTAAAATCAAGTTCCACTGGTTCAAGTGACTGCACGCAGCCAAACAAAAGGCACTGCTGATTTTAGGTTTATGCTCAGGCTATTTGCTGTTAGTGGGGTCACGTGGTTTTGATTTTAGGCTTAAGCATAACCTTCCTGCGGCTTCTTAGTCGATCAGAGCGTAATTTTATTTCCAGCTGCAGTATTCCAGGGCGTCTAATGGAAAAGATCCGTAATATCTTTGTGCTTCATTGTTTGGAATCCCTGGTCTTCACGATCGCGTCGTAACCAGCCATTAGCATCATCCTCGCGGCATTCATCGCATACAGGAGCGGTTCTCAAAGCGTCAAAAATTTCTACAATCTTCTCGTCTTCATCAATATTACCAGAAACGTTCGAGAATATTAGCAGGAATATTTTCAGTTTATCAAGTTTTAAGGTTTCCAACTTTCGCTGATTCAGAGAATCACCGTTTTGATTACACTAGGTTCTATTGTACTTTTTCGTGCCTGTAATTCTTTACAGGCGCGAAAAAGTACAATAGATGCCTGTGAAAGAGAAGAGAGCGATAGAACATGCGCATGCACTACTTAAATTGGATTCAGTGCACTTTTTGCGCACTTTGATAAGTATTAGTATGGAAAGTAGCTAAAAATTAATTCAATGCGTTCTAGACTTCTTATTTGCGAATTCGCTTAAAAAACCTTACTGCTTCTAATATTTCCACGTTAACGCTAAATTTTTAGAAAGCCGCGCTTCTACAATTGGTAAAAGTGGACTGGTCGTGTTGCTTCTGTTTCCGTTGATATTCTCGCTCAGTTTATAGTGTGTTTTGACTGCATGCGGAAAGAATAAACCGAAACTGTTGGCCTGCTTGCTTACTGACAAATGTTTGCGGCGCAGCGTAAGAACGCATTTTTGGGCATTCAGAATAACAGCTTGTTCCGCTAGTTTTTAAGCAAATTTTTAACACCCTTTTAGTTAACATCTATCTCGGTTTGGAATTCAGCGGAGTGAAAGGGCAAAGCACAATTAACCGGAAACGCGTAATTGAACTTGCTTTTATGTTATACTGTATCTAAAGTTCTTTTCTTGGTTAATCTGTGTGTACGTTTTACCTTTATCTTCTAAATGACGTAATTGTGATTTAAATGTCTACTTTGTCGGAAAACACCGATTACAAACCTTCGGCTTTTGTTCAGCTGCTTAATCGGCTAATAGGGCCGAACAGGTTTGGCCAGCACAGAAATGAACTTTTGGTGCCACGAACGTTTGTACCCCTACCTCCAATTTCACAAGAAGAACGTGCATTGCAAACTCTAACGGAGAGTTGTGTCTTCAAGTCTGTTTTGGCGTCCGTAATGGGATTCGGTATTGGAGCAATTTTTGGTGTGTTTACAGCCAGCCTCGACCCGGCTCACACTTTGGGCGACCCTGCCCAGCTCACTGCTCGGCAAGTGTTTCGGGAAATGGGACAACGGTCGTGGTCGTATGCCAAAAATTTCGGTGTACTAGGACTCATGTTTGCTGGAATCGAGTGTACGGTGGAAACACACCGAGGCAAATCGGATATTTTCAATGGTACTATCTCCGGCCTGGTTACTGGCGGTTTGATCGGTTTGCGTGCTGGCGTCAAAGCGGCGGCATTGGGCGCCGCCGGTTTTGGCCTTTTCTCTACGGTCGTTGACTACTACATGCGTTATTAAAAAGTTTTGCATAGTTTTGGCAGGGTGTAAGCAGTTCTGTCTGACTGCGCGAAAAAATGAGATAATACCAATAATCAAAAGTGTATTCACGAGCAGCAGCAGTAAAGTGACAAAAGTGACACTTTTTGCCAAAGCATTGTGAGTTGCAGGTTCCCGTATGATATTATGTATTTCAGGTACGCGCTTGAAACCCATTGCTTGAAATGATGCCTTTTGAAAGGTGCTGGTATACGTTGTCTCATTTTTAACCTGTAGGGCTCGAATTTGCTTTTGTTGGCGCGATGATTTCGTTGCTGATTTTACATTTTTTGTAGTACGTATTACGAAACAGAATAACTTTAATTAAACATGTTTTTTTCAAGCAAAATATGGCTGGCCGAGTGGGTGGTATCACTGCAGCATTTTTTTATTGGGTTGCCTGTAAGATATCCTGCACATAGGTTATCGCATACACTGTAGTAAAACCTTTTTCGTTTTAATGCAGCATACAAGCTGATGTTGGTCCCAGCGAAGAGTAAGCCAGCGACATGCTCGTTCCCTGCATGGCTAATGAATTTTGCAGTGGACGATCTTTGCCGGGAAGTCGCCGTTTTTGCGATGGGAGCCGCCGTCGGTTACTTGTTGTGCTATGGCAAGGTGCTTCCTTGGAAGCGAGATAGCCCAGTGAATCTTTCTGTCGACAAAGAAAATCCCAAAGTGGTTAACAACATAGACGTTGAAGAAATTGGTGATTTCAAGGCATTATGCCGGTGCTGGCGTTCCAAGCAGGTGAATAATGCAATTATCATGAAACTTGTGGGGTACTATTGAAATAATTCGCTTTTGTAGTTTCCGTTTTGCGATGGTTCCCATACTGAGCACAATGCTGCAACGGGGGACAACGTTGGCCCTGTAATCATCAAGCGAAAGGTGTAATATGCAGTCAATGATTCAGCAGCCAGACTGAAATTAATTTGGCGATTGACATGTAGATTAGTAAATTATGATATGCGAATTAAAACGTTTGGCATACGATCTCGCTTTTCCTTCGTTTGATAACGCTAGAATCATTAGAACAGTGGTTTGAAACTGCGCGAAAGTTAGCAAACTAATGGCTTAATCGCATCCAGTTGCAAGTGGCATCTCTTGCTAGTCATTCAATGCAGTTAAATACTTTCAAAAAAGTTTAGAAAGCTGATCTGGAAAGATTGTTCCGTTGTTAATGTGCGCTTATTTCTCCATCTATGGGGCACGATGTTAATTTCTGTTACGGAAATTGAATTGCAATGTCGAATTAACTATCTTGCAAGCCAGTTCTTCATTGATTAAACATTCAAGGTTAAAGTATGAAAGCCATCTTCAAACGTACCTACCTATTCTTTAACAGTCCGGTTGTACCGTTCATGCAGTTATTGATTTTTTGTTCCCATTGTTTTCTACAGTATTTTTTGTCTTCGAAGATTGATCTATTTAGCGTAGTTACCGTTGAAAACCGCGATTAATGTGAGGCGTTGACTCAGTGTTGGTTTTCTAAAGTTAATGTGTTCACGTATTTTATTTAACTGCAATTCTTGAACGCGTTTCAAATAAATTTCACTAAAATTACGCAATGGTACCCGTAGTTACAATGCTGTACTGTTTGAGCATTTACAGACCCGTATTTTATTAACCACAACGTGCAATTATTGTTTTTCCTTTGTAGTTTTTGTAGGACGTTAAATATGTCAGGTAAGGTAGAGTTTTTTGGATCTTGTGTTCATGTAATGTCCCAATAGCCACTGTCTAATAATCCACCGTTCTGTTGTGAATAATCTGGGAAGATTCTTTCAAAATTTCTTTGTAAAAAGTGAATTCATCCGGGCCAGGTTTAGTATCTAGAAAAAAAACTGATTTTCGCATAAGGTCCAGGTTGCCTCGGCCGTATCCGCAGTTTAGCTTTTTTTTGTTTAGTCAATGGTCTTTGCACGTTATCGCTACTTGCAGGACTCGTTAACTAATCATATGGCCACTTTGTTGAATTTTGTTTTTTTCAGATCATTACATAAAAGCCGCTCAAGACGCTGCTGATGTTAACATACGTAAGTGATCTATTTTCTGTTGCGCGTCTTCTGAAATAATTTCATGATCCTTTGAAGAATACGCGAAGGTTCACATCCTCAAGTAGTTCTTTAATAGTATGATAATAAAATCGGCTTAGTTTCGAATAATGTATAAGTGACTTTGAAGTAACCATTGCAAAACGTAGGCGCCTATCCTTTAACAGTTCGACTTTCTTTTTGTTTAGTTGTAGATTCTTTTGTCATGTTAATTATACAAGATTTCGTAAGGTGCACGTAAGTTAGCCTTTTTTGTGGAAGGAACGCATTGTCATACGCATTCTTGCTTGTCTTATACTAGGACTAATGTTTTCAGTTTTGGCGTAATCATAGTGAGAAAATGAAAGAATTTGGTTGAAAGTTCTAATTTAATAACGCTCATTATGATTTATTACGGAAAGCACCATCTTCGGCTTCGTCAAATATTGGAGGCGTGCTACTTTCGAAGGCTTACAAATTAAGTTTGATTAGGTGGCCATCATAGAAGTACTCGTCTGCGTTCTGTTCGCATTGTGTGACAGTAACAATGCTTTGCTGACATTCTTCAACAATTGCTACTTTGAGCAAGGCAATGCTCGTTCGATTTGGCCTACCTATTGACTAAGAACGATGCGGACAAGTTACGTTCTATCTCTTAGTTTTTGTGTGTCCAGAGTGGACTCGTCACTCTTGAACTGTTAAATGGCTGAAATGTTTTAAATGAATGTACTTTTAATGTGTCAATTAAAATTCAGTTTGACTAATTCCTTAAAATCGATGCTTCACTCGAAGCTAATATTTTTTTATGTCAAACTTTAACAACATTCTTACATAATCCGATTTGTTAATATATCTTGTTAATGGTGTCGTCTTGTAAGAGAGTTTGTTTTCCGCTAAAGAGATGTGTAACATAGAAAGTAAAGTCGCTTTTTTATATGGTCGCTTAAAATTTCATAAGTTTATACAGAAGTCGGCTCTTGTAGCCTATAGGAGCTGTCTTCCATATGTACTACTGAAACAGGCGTGCTTTAGCTTAAAATCACAGAACGTACAGATGTCACGCGCAGCATCGTAAGCCACCCTGACGACGTATCGTTTAAGCTCCCAAAGCCTCATGTTTTTAAAGTAAAGTATTTGCCTGTGTAGTGGCCATGTTACAAGGTGAAGCTTTATGGTATCGTTCTTGACAAACCCATTGTCGGTAGTTTGTGTTTCAAACTTTAGCCGTCGTATTATATCGGGTGCTCAACAGTGTAAAACTAGTGCACGATAGGTTTGCAATAATCTCCTAAGCCAAAATTTTTTTGCTTACCTGAAATTGACTATGTATTCTGGTCACAAAGTAACAGTTATTCGTATTGCCGTCTTTATTTTTATTATTAATAGCTTTTCAGAGACAATTGTGAAACAGCATCGCGGCCACGTCAGTGTAAAGGTGTGCAGCGATGCCATAGCACGACCGTAGCCTTCGTCGAAGCATTTGGAGGCTGAGATTGTCCACGAAACGAAACCAAGCTGAAACGGTACAAATAACTATATGGAGGAGCGCGCAACAGGGGAACGAAAGTTCAAAGTGACCTCTGAACTCTAATGCTATTCCACTAGAAATAACTCAGGTTTGTATAATTAATTTTAATTGCTGAATCCGCTGTATTACTTCTTCAGCTCTTGTTAATCGCTTGAAAGCATTCGCTCACTTAGACTATCAGAATTAGTTAGTTAAGAAGGTATTGCCTTATTTGAATACGTAACTCTTTGTAACGGGTTGAAAAGTTTTCATAATATAAACTTCTATTACGGTGAAACCCGTCATCAGCGGAAATGGACGGGTCGAGCTTAGACCTGAAAGCTCCGAATGCTAAATTCTCAGATATAACGGGCTTCACCATAAGAATAGTTTACATAATCTATAGCCTTATTTAGACTTAGAACGGTGCTAGCTCGTTTAACACCTGAGCGAAATTGTTTAGTTTTATTCAAATTTGTATTTTGCTGCTTTGACGTAGGGTCATTTTCCCCTTAGTTTGAACGTAATCTATTTTCGACAGTTCTTCTTGCGCGTTCATGTGAATAGGAAAGAAGAGAGTTCTAAGGCGGCACCAGTGTGGCACCGCCGTCTGTCCAACCTCTAAAGGAGTTGAAGATGTGTCTTCCCGCTCGCTCAAATAGATTTTCACTTTGTAAACTATTAATAAAAATCGTAAGCTACTTTGTCTACTGACCATTCAGCTTAGCGGTGTGAAGCAATTCAGAAGATTGTTTCATACTTTCGATTGTTCGTTGGTACTCTTTTCTCATGAACGAGGTAGAGCGGAAGGCTGCTTGAATGGCGTAAAATTGGTTGCCGGTCCTATGCTTAGTTTTTCTAATGGGCTGTGGCATGATGAATAGTTGTGTTTTTTCTATGGCGTTTATTTATCTGCCAGTCAAGGTTTCACGGATCGAAGCCAATGGGAGCTCTATCGAAATGATGGTCAATGTATTATGTTGCATTATTGGTCTATAGGAATAGCGATGGAGACGATTGATTGGCGAGGTGTATCAGTATAACAGTTTGTCTTTTCGCTGCGTTCAGCCGATAAAGATTGTTGGCGATTATTTCCTTCGAGCAAGTGAGTCTTGCTGAATAATACCGCCCGCCTCTATCTCGGCATTCATATGTCGTTTTGCATTGCCGAATGAAGTGGCAATTGACACAAGCTCTTATGCAAATACGTTTCAATAATCAATGCTCCATCTTTTCTTCTTCGATTCGCCTTTAGCAAAACGTTGTATCCGTATTCTTCCAGTTTAACGTCCATGGCGAGTCATTAGTGCAAGTCTTTTTACAACGTTTGGGCACCTTTTTATCCATTTACTTTTGCAGGTCCTACAGCGATCAGGTTTTTTTGGCTAATACGGAATGACCAGTGGAGCTGTCGTTGCTCATTGAAGCAATTTCGTACTAATGGTTGCCATTTTCTTATCACGTTTACTAGTTGCGCGCATTCGTCCATTCCCTCTGGCGGCGCGTTGAGTCATGACAGAGGAGTGCCTTCTAAACGAATTGAACGCGCCGTTGCTTTCACCGAAACATCTCTCCTTATCTGCGATCCAAATTGCGCCACACTCTCGTCGATGCGTGCTTTGGAGGTGTTTGGACGATCGACGTCGCGCGATGGCCATTCGGCTACTTCAAAAGGCCGTCTGAAACTGATGCACCAAAACTTTACCGCCGTCATCGACCACAAGTGACGCCGATAATTTTGTCATCGAACCATTGTTAGCACGTCGCGGAAGTTAAACGAACTGAGATTTTTTCCATTAAAGTTCCATTGTTCAACGACCAATGAGGGGGCGGATAAGTGGTTCATCGCGCGGTTCAGTCAGTTGTGATTAGTCAGGTGCGAATATGAATATGTTATTAATGATGCCGTCATCGATCTGAATTGAACATGCAGCCGAGAAGTGCCAACCCATCATGAAACGAATCAAGTTGCCTTTCCCTATTTTGCTCTCGTCTCACTACTTGACAAGAAATCGCTTTGACGGAGTTCCCTCGGGTTGCCGTGGTCTTGCCGCACTTCCTGACTGCCATAGTTCTCTTTTGGCAACTTCGATCGCTCACAAATGTTAATATGACCTCCTTCAAGTCGCTACGTCACCTTATATAACTTCCTGTTATGCGGATCAAGACTGATTGGACTTGTATTTTTTTTCTGTCTTCCTTATGCACACTGCTCCCCGCCGAAGGAGGTATACCGTGATGTGTAACCGTAACTCCTTCATTGATATGTAGCTATTTCAGCCACTGGCTACGTAATTACCGATTGCCCTATCCGCCCGGAGAACTGGAAGGTTCAGTATGGTAAAAATAGGTGTCGCAGATCGTGCCTTTTGGATGTTGACTGTGGACCCAAGCACCAGTGCATTTGCGACCAGGAGTGCGGCCTTAGCTGCATTCGGAAAGGTAAACTATAAAGATTTCCCAGAGTTGGCCACATTCCTATGTTCTTCGCAGGTTCTCAGTGTTCGTTGGTGATCACTGGATTAGCCAACGGCCACGTACGTTATCCGAAAGAAGCGATCGTTGGATCCAGTATAAAGTACGAATGTTCCGCTGGATACCGCCTTGTTGGGCCAACGCGTCGCGTATGCCAAGGCAATCGCCTTTGGTCAGGTTGGGAGCCTTCATGCACCACCTCCGGTAAGCATTGTTCGATTGAAAATGACGATGAGCAGAAGCCACTTGGCATGACCACTGTTTCGCCTTTTTGGGCAATTTCTACACTGAACAGATGGAATGCTAAGTTGTCTAACTTGAGTGCTACAATTCGTGTATGCATTGATTAGTCAAATCCGTTTAGCCGCTTAAACAGTGAATAATCGGACGGTGACGCTGATTCGTTCGGTCATTATTGTCAAGAGGCTCTCCTTGTCCTTAGTTCTTTGGAAGAGGGTCGTCATTTCCTTTTTTCATCACTGACAGCTTGACTTGGGCATCTGTACAGTGTTTGGTCAGTCGAAAAGTGATGCTTAGTTGTGCGGCTGTTTCTTAGCGTCTAATCCATGACTTGGTATTATAATATCCTTCCATTGCTCCTTTCCATTTTGCTTATCTTGAATCCGTATTGTACATCCGGTCAAATCTTCACTGATAAGTGTCAGTTGAAGAATCCTACTAATTTGTTGTTAATTAATCTTTTCTTGTAGACAAGTGCACTAAGCCTCCAGAATTACCTTACGCAAGGCACAACGCATCTGAAGGAATTCCTGTTCACGACGTGAACACTATTCTGCGTTACGAGTGCACGAAGGGCTATCATGCTGACGATGGAGGTTTTCAACTTGCCAAATGCCTAATGCACAAGGGAAGTGCCGAATGGTTTGGTCCCGATATCAAATGCACCGGTATGGCTTTGCTTGTCGCTTTTCCTCCTTTTGAAAGGGGCTTTATCGTTAAAGCTCGAAGCTGCGGCCATCCTGGTGAAGTGCTCAATGCTGTCCGTTTGGGAGAGCAGTTCACTTATCCTAATACGGTGACGTACCGTTGCATCGACGGATTTTATCTGCGTGGCTCGTCGACGCTCACATGCGCAGAGGATGGACGCTGGGTTGGAGAGAAGCCAACATGCAAACCCATTGAATGTCCGCGGCCCAAGGCACCACTGTACGGGCAAGTGCAAGGTACGTCGGTGGACTTTCAGTCCAAAGTAGTCTACTCATGCGAAGAGGGCTACCGTATGGTTGGTCAGAAGCAGCGCATTTGCCAAAGCGATCGTTCCTGGAGCGGTATGGAACCTTACTGCGAAGGTGGGTTATAATCGCAGCGTTCTTTGTCGACAAAGTTTATTTAGAAGTCAGCTGCCCCACGCTTGGAGTCCTATGGAATGGGTTCATTGATGGCGATGAAACATCCTTTGGAGCGATGGTCATTTTCCGTTGTTTAGAGGGAATGACTCATCTGGGTGCCCCTTACAGTCGCTGTCAAAAGGATGGAAGTTGGTCGCACCCGTTACCCAGCTGTATGGGTAAGTGAAATGAAATTGGAAATGGCATCGTTCCCATCTTTGTCTTTTGAAGCCCCTTGTCAAATGCCCAAACTTTCCAATGGTCTGATAATGAGGGATGATCTTGGCGAACCGGTACCTCATGGAGAGCACGTCACCATTCGGTGCGCTTCATTTCACGAGCTTGAATATTCGGAAAGTCCAGTATGCAATAATGGCTCATGGTCGCACCTACCCCGTTGCGTGCCAAGTAGGCAGTACTTTCTTCAACTTTTGCTACTCTTCTTTTCCTTTTCTAGTAAGGTGCAGGAAATGGCCAGAGCCGGTTCGCAACGGTTACGTGCTTTTCGCCAAGACTCATCATGGCGCAATGGCAAGATTTGTATGTCACCCGGGATATCAGTTGAAGGGACCTCCGATAATTCGTTGTTCCTTTGGCGAATGGAAAGGCATCCGTCCTGTCTGTACAGAAAGTAACACCGCGTAAGCACGGTGCTTTTAATTTTTGTGCGCTTTTATTTATGTAGAACATTGTCCTCATCCGAAGACAGTGATTGGAGATATTGAGCACGGTTTGATCAAACTGGAGGGTTCATTGGGCTCTTATGAATATAAAGATTACATTCGGGCAGTTGGTGAGCACCGGACGATCGCATTCGAATGTCACAGAGGTTACGTGCTGGAAGGTGCGATTGTTTATTGCGAGTATAACGTAGATGATGTGCTCTTTTTGTTAGGTCCGGCAAAGGCTACGTGCGTTAATGGAACCTGGCAGCCGAATGTTCGCCCGAGATGCGTTCTTCAGACGCATCCATCCTTAAGTAATCGTATTGATTGGGATGTCATCGTTCGAGATAAGCGCCACCTGAACTGGAAGCCCATTCAAGTTATACGGCATTCGAAGGAGATTCAACAAGCTTTCGAAAAAGGTTCCATTCTCAGGGAAAATTCATTCAAGCGGAAGCGCATTAATAACGACGTACGTTCATTGAGTGACCGATTCGCCATCTTGACAGACTCAGGCAAAGCGGAACTTGAAAACAAGCTTTGGGTCTCGTCGCCCGGTAAGTTTTTTGGGGCAAACGGTGGTCTCATTCCATTTCACTTTTTATGTCACTTCGTAGTTTCTAAACTATTCCACTTTTCGCACTGTCAACCCGCAAAGCATTTACCGCTAATAGCACCTTTCAAGCACTTTGCTGAGCGGCCAGATCGATTCTTACACTTTCGATTGCTTAATCCTTTTTAAATTTAGCTTTTCCATTCTGATTAGAAGTGACAAGTAGGAAAACGTTTCCTGAGTGCTTGTCTTCTTCGTTGTTCATGGATTGGAGTTGAGATATTGACACTGCTAGCATCAACGGTCCATTATTGACTCTTCTCAATCTGCTCTATGTTGGAATTGTCAAGTTGCAATTTGGGCAGAATAGATGGTGTTGATATCTCGATTTCATTCAAATCAGTTAAACTGGTGGCAGTAGATTACGTAGATATCTGATTTCTTTGAAAATCACGGTTTAGCGTTGCACTTGCTAATAAGTTTGAAAACGTGTGACAAGCGAACTCCAATTGGTATTAGTGTCCATTGATTACAGTGGAGCACATTTAGTTTCCACTTTCACTTCAACTCTTTAATTCCACATCATTCTGATATCTTTAAGGCCTGTCCGTAACGCGAGCATAGGCATAATGCAAGTGACCATCAGAACTAATTTTGTAGTTGGTAATACTGTGTTCAATCTTTTCGACCACTTTAAGTATTCTGCTACGTAGCTTTCCTGGGAGGATGACGCATACAAATTAGTACACTTTGTTTTTTGAATCTTCCTAAATCGCGTAAAGCACAGTGATTTCGGAGACGAGGCAGTGATATGAGCTCATATTATGTTACCTCGTTCTCTTTTGCTATCACACGTAGATCCCTAAGATACGTAGCTTTCATGTTTTCAAAGGACCGGTTGAATAATTGCAAAAACTGATGAACAGGTACTATTATTAGTTACGGTATGCCGTAGGATAGTGTGTTACGTTTATGAACAGATTTTCTGATGCCTAACATGTGGCTGAGTATTCGCTAGCATAGCGGATAAATGCTTTAGATGCGATTGTCAGTGTGTGATAATGATGAATTCGTCGAGACGCCGCTATACAATTATTGACACGCAAAGTCAACCACTGGACAGCGTAATGCCCTCATCGCGTAACTTAAATGGATGA
Organism: Trichuris suis; assembly: GCA_000797535.1. Classification (NCBI taxonomy): domain Eukaryota; kingdom Metazoa; phylum Nematoda; class Enoplea; order Trichinellida; family Trichuridae; genus Trichuris; species Trichuris suis. The sequence continues at coordinate 927,976 of KN538395.1, read as the reverse complement.
TCGCGTTTCGCCATTCTTTAAATGACTTTAATAATCGATCCGTCTTGAACTGGTTGTAAAAGAAATACGCGTCTAATCCATCCCTTTGAGAAGAGCGTACTAATTCCGTGTTCATTTTATTTAAATGAACATTTGTAACAATAGATGACATTTATAATAAAGAGGTTTGTTTGAACAGAGAGAACACTTTTTTTGTTGATGCTATGCGTGCCAATACTTGCACGTTTGTTAGTAATTGCAGCCTTTGGTTGTAAATGTCAAAACATTGATTGCATGAATAATTTTTCTCTTTCTTCCACGTTTCAGTCAGACACAATATTTTCAGTAAAGCCTTTATTGTTGAGAATAGCCTTTTCGAAAATTTTATTTCAACAACTATTAGCTCGTCTGAAATTGAATTTTGTTTTGATACGGCGATTGCTCTTTCTGTCGATTCTATGGTTCGTGTTAATTTACTTCTACGTACTAGCATGTTAGAGGAGTTCAACTAATGATTAGAAAATGAGTTTTTTAAATCGGGATGTGAACCAGGCTGGAAATTCTACACTTAGGTTCGTAGAAGATCACCCATTGTGGCCTGGTACATTTTAATGGGGTAAAGCTGCACGCGAAGGGTCACTGATTCTCAGAAAAGTCGGTGTCATTCACAGGCACAGTTTTTGAATTTTGTTCCTTGTTGTGGTTTTCATAAGATTACGATAAGAAAGCGCTTGGTGACGTTCAACTTGGTTTTTGCGGCAAGTCAACGTTTCGTTAATTTAAATTTTAATCGATATATTAGATGTTACAGCTTATATGTGGTTGTATTTCAGCATGTACCTTGCCGACGAGAGCTAATTCGTTCTTCGTTATTGCTAATCAAATTGTAACATATGGAGAAGAGGTGCCGGATGGCACCACTGTAAGAATTCACTGTTCTCCTGGCCATCTGCTAGAAGGATCGCCAGAAAATTTGTGCTTTATGGGGACGTGGAAATCTTCATTTGGCGAATGCTTTCCAAGTATTTAGTTGAATAGTAAGAGATGTCATCCTTTGAAATTGATCAACCGCTCTTTAGTACCGTCTCCTATGGAAGCGAATTGCCCACCTCCCGCGGACTCGGATCGGGTAGCCGTGGTCTGGTTGCCACCGCTGGAGCAGATCAATAATGGCAGCACCTATGAAAGCGCTGCAATCCGTCGGATTGCCGTTGACAATGGAAGTTTTGCAAATCGGCGGTACCCAAATGCAAGTATTGTGAAGTATGCATGCCAAAGGTCGGAGCATAATCGCAGCGCAAGGCAGAGACCGCAAGCAATGTCTGTTCAGTGTGTCGACGGGCGCTGGGTTGCCTTACTGAGGCCATGTTGTAAGCTCCTTCACATGTAGTTTTTTTTGCGTTCTTTAAGGCGTCGTTCTAACTGTTTCTAGTTTCCATGGAGTCGCGTGAACTGGAGCCAACTGTTCGCCGTTTCTCCACGGAAAGTAGCGTTGCCGTACCTTCTCCGCTCAGCGGCTCATCACTGCCTTCAGTAGTCCGTCGCTCGCGTCGTTGTCTGAGACCGGATATTAGATCACCTTGGCATGTGGTAGCTTATTTGAGCAACTCCAAAACAAACAAAGGGGTAGGGAAGTCTCAAGTGAAGAGTACGTACCGTCAAGGAGCCACTGTTTATGTAATCCAACGGTACGTACGGCTTTCCTAATTTCTCTTTCCTCAGGTGCGTTGTTCGACAAACAATTTGACAAGTTGGACGAAATGCGTTGGTGGACGTTGGTCAGAGTTGGATGAAAACCTATGCAAAAGTGAGCACCAGGCACATGCAATCTCCTGGACGATTCTTTCAGATGCGTCAAATGATCAGCCTCTGATCAGAGAAGGAGACTGCCTTTTCAATCCCCTCGACTTCGTCCACATGACCGTTTCTAGTGTTGATTCGGGTGAACAGTTCGTCTTCACCCAGCATCTGCCCGAAGGAACTGAATTAACCCTGCGTTGTGAGCATGTCGGTCTTTTCCAGTTGGTTGGCCCCGGTCGAGTGCTTTGCCGCAACGGCAGTTGGTTCAGCAGTTCTCCAAAGCCTTATTGCAGACCCGTTGGTACCACGGTTCCCTCAGGCAAGTGAACAACATGATCTGATTATTTTGTCGGGAAAGTAGCCATTAGGACGTCCTCCCGCCATCATTTTTCGAACCGTTCAGGGCGATGCATCGCCTAGTTCATCAGGTGATTTGATAGTTCGGAGGTCGTCCACCTTGCAACTGGATTGCCTGTACCCAATGGACAAGGGCCAACCTGCTTGGGTAAGCTGCTTGAAGAAGCAGGTAACTTTTTTAAACCGTATCTCTGTATTACAGCATTACACTAGCTCGTATCGGCAATATCCGCAGCATTGGGTTAATGTTTCTGTCGATATGGATCGTTTTCGGGATAGCCATGCAAGCATGTTAACTGGTAATCCGATCACGCTGAGCGCCTACAGGCTGACTGTCTACATGGCCAGACCGGAAGACTCTGGAACATTTTATTGCGTTGACTCAATTGGCCGACGTCATGCTATCCGCGTTATCATCAAAGGTACGTAGATCCAATTTTTAAATCTTATCTTTTGTTTCGTAAAGAAATTTTGTTAAACTACTCCTTGAGATTCGCAAAACGGTGGGCAGTTCTGAGATGAGAAATCTGTAGCCAAGTTTCTGCACGCATTGTTCAACTCTTTAGAGTTTGGTAAGTGCAGTGGATTTTTTAATCGTAAGGGCGAGATTCAACTCTGAAATGGCGAATGTGTATCAGCTGCCGTGCACATGCATTGTTCAATCTGGCAGCGCAATAAAACTGTGAGTAGTTGCTTTGGAAATGACGAGCCATCATCTAATTATTAATAGCTATCAGCGGAAGGCGGCATAGTGACTTGGTTTTTGCGAATGGTTTTAACCCGCTGTGTTGCACCTTTTTGCTCACATCCATTCTTCATAGTGACGGATAGCGAAAAAGCGTTGACTATGTGTGCAAGGGTCCAATCCGGCGCGATTTTGTCGTCGCATCCATCATTGCAGTAGGCAGAAAAGAAGGAAGAATTATCCTAAGGCAGATTTCAGATGGGATTTTTGCAATCGGTAGCAACTTCCTTGACTGGTTTGTGCAAATCCAGTTTCGATATTTACTCCGGAGAAATTTTGCGTGACGAACTGGGGCAGCAAAGTCAAGGAGAAACGGCCTCCCGGAATCGGGCTGACAATGCGTGGGAGTAGCAATGACGACATGCCAAATTGACGTGACAATCGTCAAATTCGCAAACGCTTAGGCAGATAAGCTGTCAAAGTTGGTGACAACTCTGCGAGTCGTGTTCAATCGTATAGGCGTCGCTCCTTTTGGGTGCAGTGAGCTCAAATTTAAGTCAGCCCTCTCGACGCGCAATTCCCCGGTGAAAGGTCCTATTAATCGCGTTGGTCAAGTCAAGTACGGAAGGAAGCGACGAAGTGCTTTGCCAAATTTATTGCGACCAACTTTTGTATTGATTGATCTTTAACCTGGCACTGCACTTCGTGTTGATCTTCCTGCTCAGAGTGCGGGAATGTCATGGCAGAAAGTGAAATATTTTCGCCGTCGCCTAGTGTTGGGTGCTCTAGTTACGTCATTAGCTTCAGAGAAGCGATAAGCGCATACTTCAGAACTTTGCAATAGCGTTTTTGGATAACTCGGTGAAATGCTGTCTTTGCATTTGATGATTTCCAACTGAAGGGCTCCGCGTATTTTTTAGCATTTAGGTAAAGCAGCAGATGTTCCATTCATTTTTCTCAGCAAGCAACGTACTCCAGCTTATCGTACGCGTCTTGTCGTTTGTTTTTGTCTTTGAACTATCTTAAGAATCATAGTGAAATTTTGGTTGTTTTTTGTTTCTCATTTCTCCTCATTGTTGGCAACCAGCCCATAGGGTTCGTGTATACTCTTCTAGTTGTAGGTTTTGCTAAGGGATACGAGTTAACGTAAGCGGCTTATCGCTTCGTGTAGTACTTTCATCTTGCTACTGCAGGACGCACAATGAAGATTACAATGACTTGTTAATAATACTTTTCTTTGCTTTTGGTATTCGTCGCTAAAACGGGAATTCCGTGCATTATGTTCAGGTTCGTATGTCCAATAGAGGTTTTATCGTATGCTTGAAAGTAGTCCGTAAAAGTTCTGTTGCCTCTTTCTGTGCGCGCTGGGAAGATTCCATTTGTCAGTTGTTATACGCTTGTGCGCTACCAGCGTTAGGCGTATGAAAAACTGCTCCTGATCAAATCGTAAAGCATTCAGTAGCGATAGATAGATAAGGATGAAAAGCTAACGGTTCTGTTAAACTCAACATCCGTTAACGTAAGCGTCCTTTTTCCCAGGGTTGTCTGTCTTTCAGAGTCATCAGAAAAGTAATAGCGTTTCCGTTGACATAATTAGTTCGTTTTGTGGCTCTTTCAAAATATTGAGATCTTGGACAAGTCGTTTAGATGTATGCAATTAAGAATCCTTCGCTTATTGACGAGCAGCTTAGCAAATACTGACACATTATCCTTTTATTTAAAACTGTTCAGCCGAAATTGCCCGCGGTTAGCGTGTCTAACGTGCTCCACGCGTACCAATGAGCCATCTTCACGTAAGGGAATAGAAAAAACGTGGAAACCCTTAGGCGAAGATGTACTGTTGACAGTTCTATGGGGACAATTGCAGTAAAATCGCAGCCATGTATCACTTTGTAGCGTATCATGGGACTTCCCGCTTCCATGTCCAAGCTACATGTTAGGTAGTACAGATGCGCAAATGCAAAGTTGTTGCTGGCGTTCTGGCATTGCCTTCTTCTTCTTCATTACTCGTCTATATTGTTCGTTACGTTTAGAATACTGCTTTCTACTTTGCCTATACTTGCCAGCATTATCCTGAAAAAATCAAGTTGCGATTCAGTTGTCCATTTCCCGGTTTACTCATCTTGATTGATATTGAGCAGTGCAGCAAGCAGCTTTGCGCTTTTCAGTTAGAACTGAGCAGATGTCGCGAAACAGCAACCAGTTTTTATTCCAATCCGTATTTAACTTTCAATCGCACAGTATGATTTTTGTATGCGCAGGTTCGCTTAGCTGCATACCCGCACGGTTAGTTAACCCTTTCTTGGGGAGTTGCAGTTTAATAACCTTCTGCCAAGACATCCCCTTTGACGTGCGAAAGCACAGGAGAATCTCTATTTAGGGACTGAAATCGCCCTAAGTAGTCATTTTCAAGTATGCATAAATAGTTGGTGCTTGCGATCGTCTATTCTGGCTGCACTTGGCACATTCCTATACATATGTGACAGCTGACGTTGCTGATCGCTTATTCTATTTGCAACAGTCATACTAGATAGGTGCTTCGTTGTCTGATGACATCCGGCGGTATATGTGAGCACAGTTTACCCAATTTACTTGAGAACAGTCTCACTGGCAGACAACAGCTGTCCATCGCCTGCTGTGTCAATGAGCGTCACTGGCAACAATGGTTCCATCGTTCATACGTGTATTAAAAGAAACTCTTAACTCACTGTGACGCAGACAAGTCGGCATCTCTTGTGTGCCAACAAAGAATTATCGAAAGAAGTACCAAATTGTATGAGCAGACAGTGTGAGCACCAAATTGATTAAAATAAAATTCGTCGGCAATAGTTGAGATGGCAAAAAATTGTCTGCCCAACGTAAGCGCAAAACAAGGTTTACTATAGAGTAAACGTCGGGGACACCTGCGACTACGGACAAAACGTCCATTTTGTTGCAATTCGTAGTGTCTTTCTCTGATAGGAATGAAAGGTCGTGATTCACGCGATTGCCCATGTTTCAGACATCAGTTGCCCACTGTTGAACCAGGGCCAAGCGATGATTGTCAAAACGACGAAAGGCAACTATTTCGGCAGCGTTGTCGACTTGAAATGCCGACCTGGTTTCAGACTGGTAGGAGCCAGTCGTTTGCGTTGCCTTGAATCTGGCCGATGGTCACAAGTACCATTGCCACAATGCCAAGGTATAGATAGACAGTAGTATACGTTGAGAAAGAGAGAGTTAGACTCTATTACACGGTCAAAATGAAAGGCAGTTTTCCTTTTTAAATCACCTTGCAGCTATACAATGCTCTCCGATAAGAAGTTCACATCCGGCTCTCATGATCAACGTCTCTTCTTATGAATATAATGGCATAGCGATTTTCCAATGCAAGACCGGCTTTACGGTCGATGGACCCCGTTATATTCAATGCACATCTCATGGTCAATGGAGCGAGGATCCGCCAAACTGTGCAGGTGTTAAGGCTCTGTCGACCAACATTTCCAACATGCGTATGCGCTGCTGTTATAGTTGTTCGATGCACCAACCCTGATGTGCCAACCGGAGCAGTGCTGGTTCCCCGAAAGACCCACTACTACTATCGAGACATCGTTCTGTTCAGTTGCTCAAGTGGGTATTTGTTGACAGGTAAAAACTACGCCATCTGCAACAAACATGGAATCTGGACAAATTCTGCTCCTGAATGTACGCCGCCCCCAGTAGTAGTAGTAGTAATAGTAGAAGCGCTTTAACGATGCTGCTATACTTCTCAGGTCTTCGATTTTGCTGGTTTCCGGGACAGCCAGTGTTCGGTGACACTACCTCTCCGCCGAAAGCTTACTATTTAGTAGGCGATACTATCGTCTACTATTGCATTTCGAATAAGTACAGGATGGAAGGAAATGCGGTCACTCGATGCACCGGTACAGGCAAGTGGTCATCAAGCGTACCTAGCTGCAAGCCGCAAAGGCCAACATAGAATTGACTTTTCATGACCATCCATCATCATCATCATTGACGACAGGCGGTAGTAGAATGGCAACGAGGGCAGATAGAAAAAGAGACAGTAATGTCTACTGCGCTCAAAAAAGGAGAAGGGGAACGAGAAGAAACGAAAAGGAAGTGGGACAAGACTTATGATGCTACGTCGTCTTCTAGAAGGCGCGCTAAAAAAAGAGAATTGAATAAACATTTGCCAGTGGGAAACAACGAGCAACAGGTTCCCGGAATTTTGAGATTTCTATTGGCCGAATACCAACGACCAAACTGTGGACGACAACATTTAAACGGCAGTGGCTGCTGACCAGCAGATGAAACTCCTCACCGGCGGCGGTCAGCGTTGCGCTCAAGCCGCAACGGAACAGTATTCGCTGCTGCTGCTGCTGCTGCGGCATACGCTCATAGCTGCTCTAATGCGTATAAGTACAACCATTTAAAATAGGGTCGACGGACCATCGGCGACTACACGTTTTCTATCCACCGAGTTGACGACGGACGATGCAGGCGAACAGGCCAGCTGGCGCTTCTGCTTTTCTTGCCGGGGTTTTTACATGATCATTCATCCTTGTATGTACAAATGGCGTATGGCCATGAGCAGGAGCAAGGTCGACAGAAACACCGAATGGGCATAGGCAACCAATCGTTGCGAAGATGAAGGCGGAGGGGTTGCCTCGAAAACGTCGTAGTCCCTTGGTCGACTGAACGGCCTTAGAATGAAAGGAGGAGTAGTGTGCATGCCAATTTCGAAGTCGGGCATTGGCCGACCGTCCGAATCGACCCAAGGTGGTGGTCGATGCGTAGCTAGCGTTAGGTGAACGCCAGATATGTCCGCGGTCATGAACAGATCGTCGACATCCATTGGATCCCTGGGACTATGAGTAGCCAAGGATTCGGACGGATAGCCCATTCCACTTCCCGATCCTTGGTCAACCCCTTTATGTCCCACTTGTTTGATTAGATCTTCATCATCCGTTTGCACATGGTCGAAGGGGGCTGCAGGTTCGTGACCACCGCTGCCAAAGAGGTCATTGGACCCGTAACCGGACTGTTCAATGGCCGGTTCGTAAATTGGCGAAGCGGCTTGGACGCCGAGTTTGGCTGACGGTTTCCATGCGGAAGAGGCAACCGGCCGACCTCGTTCCTTCGCATCGAAGGACATTACCTTCTTTAACTCGTTGACGGTTCGCCGAATACGGGCCACCATTTCTCGAATCGTTGGTTCAATTTCGGCATCCTTTAGCAACGTTTCGGTGTCCCATTGGTCCGGCGATGCGTCAACGGGTTCGCCGGACTGCTGCTGTAAGCTGGTCCCGTTCCAGCAGTACTGATCCGATCTATTGGAACCGGCAGCAGCGTGAAATTCGACGCATAACTTTTTTGGCAAATGCAACCAGAAGCCTTTGGTCGGAATTGCCTTTTCTTTCATGTCCTTTGCCAGCAAATCCATGCTGGTGCCTAGTACGCTGCTTGGTCTGGCCGATATGGGACCAAAACGCAGATCCTTTAGCTGATCGACCATTTTACTGCGAGTCTGACGTTTTGTTCGCGTTATCTTTGGTCGACCGCAGCCAGCAAAGACCTTTTAAGGGTGACACTTAAGTCACGTTTAAAAAGTTTGAGTCGTCATCGCTTACCTTATCTGAGATCTCTTTTCCTCTATCCTGGAAGATCATTATTGCTTCGGAAATTTGAATATCAATAGGATTTATCACAGATTCAATATTGTAAGGTCCTTCGAGGCGATCGAGCAATTGCAGCAAGCTTTCTAACAACGAGCAAATAATGCTTAGGCGACTATTAAAAGAGCAAACAGAAGTACCGAGATACTCATTCCAATGGCGATCGAAGACAACGTAAGAAACAAGGCAACGAGACGTGATGGCCAAGCAGAAGCTGTTGCACGGTTTCTGGCCAGTCAAACCTTGACAACTTGGGCAGTAGAGCATTTGCGTCAGCTGCGATACGCATTCGGTGCTTGGCTTCATCTGCGAAAGAAAAAACATGAAGCTTCAATTTTCCGAATGGAAAATGATCCGCCTCGTCGACGTTTGGTCGAATCGATGCGCGCATCCTCCTGGGTGGCACCGCTGCCGTTACTTTGGCAGGAAATCAATCTCCTAATCGTCTTGGCCGTTCAAAAATACCAAACATACTGCTGGCCGGCATATATCCGGTGTCGTTGGAAACAAAAATAATTACCTCCCAACCGTGCCCCACTTGCGCGTCTCCGTAAACCGATATTCAATAGATAGGGACAGTTAAGGGTGACTGACGCGTTGCCTACCTTGAGCATATCGGATATGACGTCACCGCCAACCGTCAGCGCGTGAATGAACGTTCTTGCAGCTGAAAATGCCTTCAAAACTTGCAGCTTCATCTTTTCCGGAACTTGACCAAACGGTTGCAACTGATGCATGTGACGGCTCATGCATTGCCAGTAATCTTCGTCCAGCTGATATGGTTGATTTAGCATGCGAAACATGCGTCTGTAGAGATTCTCGTAGAATCTGTCCATGACAAAATCCAAATCGCCGCTGGCCAAAACGCTGCCGTCCGCCTTTCGTTTGTACATGTAGTATGAGGTAAGATTGTCGAACAGCGAAACGAACAAGTCAGAATTCTGTTCGTACAAAATACCGTACGTTTTCATGAACATTGTGTGCAAGTCACGCTGCGACTTTGCCAAAAGCTCGCGAAAGAACCCTATCAAAAGGAAGCACGTGTCAACGGCGCTTACACAAGTTGTTGAGGACAAACATGCTCAGCAACGACGTTTCAGTCTACAAACAGTTTAGCCAACGGCACACCAATAGTCCGTGACCTCGCGCACTCAAATAGTACCAAGCGGAAGTGTTCCCGTCCACTAACAATGGCCAAGGCTGAGCGCCACTTAATTCTAGCTTACAGGCAAACACCGCCAATAACACACAAACGTACGGGATGCCGCCGACATGCTTGACACTGCCTCCCCCTATTTAGATTTAAATGAACAGCTGCATTATCAGCACATGGCAGCCGGCCTGTGGGTCTTATCGATGCACTTTGGCTCCCCTGTTGGGCTGAACGGTCTATGACCGCTAATGGATATCAACGGGGGGTCCGCGTGTGGATAATTAAGACGGCTTGGTAAAGGGCGGAAACAAAACCTCATTGGTATGAAGCGCGTTGACAAATACAGTAAAGGTCATTGACCGTCATTGTTCCAATGGAGAATAATGGTTTTACGGTCCATTCAACATTCACTGACTTAGGATACCGACAATGTGAATGATCCCTGGAGCGCCAACTTTCGGTCGCTCTACCCCCTACGATGCTAAACACATCTGTCGACGGGTGCCCTCTTAGAAGAATGAATGAACAGTCTAACGACAGTGCAATTAATGATCAGCGTACATAGAGAGACAGAGAGAGAAAGAGAGACGTTGGCTCTAGTTACAACGTCACATTGAAACGGAACTTTGAGGAGTTGTCCAGAGAGACGACAAAGAGATGAGACATTCAGTCTGGAATGTCAACGATGACAAATTGAGAACGTTTGCGACCTTGCAAGGCAATCTTTCTGTGCACGCTAGTAAACGAGAAACCGTTTTACAAGCGACACGTCTGCCTAAACAATTAACATCTCTCGCGACCAATAGGGTAAAATGCGTCGAAGACCCCATCGGTTGGCGCGGACAACAACTAGGTGCAACGCATTACTTTCGCATCAGGTGAAACGTAGACGTTTAAGCAGACAACGACAGGGTCGTAAGGAGAAGGTAAAATATTGTCCTCGTGCGCCCCACTGAATTGGTGTAAAGGAAGAAAATAAGAAGAAACTCGCCACCCCCTATCGGTGACAGCAGCTGTCCGCGGAAACCGGTCGCCAAGGATGACGACGCTGACCATTGAAGACATTTAGGGAATGGTCACTTTTGAACCGGTGCTAACTTTGAAAAACGAATAACTAAAAGGAATATAACTCTTACGATCAAAGCCGTTAGTGCGACTCTTGAACGCCAACACCAGATTCATGATGCTGTCTTGGACAAGACGCCGGAACTCGTGTTGCGAACGGAGAACAAACTGGTTTTCCATTTCTTCAGTGCAGCAGGTGAGGCCCTTAGCGCATACCTTGAGACGATGGTTGACAAACGCATCATTGGGCAATGATTGTTTTGAAAGAGCATTCGAGCCCTCCAAATCCGCAAAGGTTTTGTAAAAATGGCTACGCACTTGGCCGCAAGTTTGGTTCCAGCTGTCAGCTGTTCCAACCGAATTGACCATAATGTCCACTTCCTTGCTTTTGCCAATGCCCAAACGGCCAAGGAGAATCGTAAGCTGGCAGTAAAGCAGCAGCGAGACTGGCAATGGCGCCATTCTCCTGGGGCCTCCTTTAATAGTGGCAAATGTGTCCACCATGAAGAAAAACCACTCACGACGGAGTACGACCAGCAATCCATGACCCTAACCTGCGAGCGAACATAGCGCACGCAGCGATTTCTCCTGCGACAATGGTCAAATAGTTGTCCGTGCGACAAGGCCGACCAACAGCGACCGCAGCGCCCTTGAATGTCGCAACGGGGGAACCGGCCCACAGTAATCATCAACAGTAGGCTAAGTACCTACATTTTATCTATAATTGCGCCAAAAAATAATGAACGTTTCCAACTAACCATTCTTGATTGCTTGCACAGGTGTCTAAGAGCGACCAGCATTCTCAGCTCAAGAGTGTCGTAGCAAGGCGAAGGCAGCGTAGCAACTGCAAAAAAGAAATGAAACGGAATCCAGCCATGTCCGTAGGAATCAATATCCCTCGCCGTCGCCGATTTCATCTCAGCACGTCAACAGCAAGACTGCAGCAACTGATGCTAAAAGTGAGGTATGCTTATGGTGAGAACTATTTAACCAGGGAAGAAACGCGTAAAATTCTTGGAACGTTAAACGATAACGAAGTTCCTGCACCCTGCTCACAGGTGGGAAGTCAATAAAACAATAATCTCAACAAGCTAAGCGAGACTTGCAAAAACGACAATTTACTGCCCATATGGTATAAAACATCACATGGCACTACAACGCGCGCTCTAGAACAGAATAGAAATTAAAAACCTCAGGCATGTTGTTTGGGCCCTTGAACGGAACTGTAAAACTATATTGTTCGTAGATGAAAGGCCAAAGCTGATACGTTAAAGAGTCAATGTTAAGCCATCCTGCGTTACCGGACAAGCTAACTGAAGCTGCACTGTCTAGTTCAAGTATGTCACCTATTGCGTCCATTGGCACAGGTCACATTCGATGGACGCAGTGTCCACTCCTCGTGCACGTCCTGTAGTCATCATATTACAGTTCAAGAAAGCGAACGTTCAAGTGGTCATTACTGTATTCATGCTTGTGACCAAAGGCGCAATTGGATATTTAATATGTTAGCTTTCATCCTTAAAATTTCTTCTGCCTTGATAAGCCGATAAATGGCCTCTCGATTAAGTAGTCTCTTAATAGAAACTAGATAACGCGTTTTATTATCTTGCTAACGCTGATCTCTTACAAATCGGTTGCTTTCTGCGCTGTGCCCACATTTGCGTTGATTTTACTGCTGAAAAGGAAGATCGTGAAATGCTGCTTCCTCTGGTGAGCTCTAATTTTAAATTAGCATTTGCTGCTCAAGCCAGCCACTTTAACTTTCGCTATTCCCGATTTACCGCTGAGCGTCTTATATGATCAATCACGCGAGTTTTCGTATTTTCTCCTCGCGTATTTCTTATCCGGTAATTTTGTCAAGCTTGTTAGAGTTGAATTTTTAATATGTAATTTTTTTTGGAATCAGCATTGCATGGTAGGCAGTGCTAAGCAGAAGGCTTTCTTGTTCAACTTTTTAATTATTCTTTACGCTGCTCATCAAGTAAGCGACCACCGAGGACGAACAATGAAGATTCGGCACTGCATCAATGTTTTCCCATTGTATGTAATAAGAAAAATTATCAAAGGTCGCTTCGAACGCCGAATCCCGGACCGTATGGTTTTGACTTCAATGTAGTTAAGCCGGTAATTGGCTCCGCGGCCAGACGTCCACTCTGCGGACCTGCCTTGGGTCGTTTGCCATTTTTAACCGTGTCCAATATGCGTACAGTGTCCTGAAGCGTCAAGTCTTCATAGTAGTCGTCGTCAATCTATTGTAAAAATAATGATTTTCAAGTTTGCAATTCTTCATGCACTACCTGCATCATTGGAGCATTGGCGCAGGCGCCGAGACATTCCACCTCCGACAGGGTGAATTCTCCGTCTGCTGTTGTTTGGCTCGCATGAATTCCTAAAAACTTTTGCATAGCTTCAGATTATATTTCCCGCAAGATCGCTACCTAAGTGTTTTTCAGCTGTACGCAACACTTCCTCCGCGCCTCGAAGCATACACGGGGTCGTGGTGCAAACTTGGACATGGTGTTTTCCCATTGGTTTTCGATTGTACATTGTGTAGAAAGTAGCTACTTCGTAGATTCTCATTCTTGGTACGCCTAATAAGGAGAAAAAAGTATTAAGCCAACTGACAAGTTTCAATTATTCCTACCGATAACCTCAGCCACTTTGTTCATGGCACTTATAGGTAGCCAACCATGCTGCCGTTGAGCTATGTCCAAAACGGGCAAAATAGCGGCCGACTTGTGGGCAACTGGGTACATGGCTTTGATTGCTTTTATGCGTTCCATATTTTCCGCGGTAAATTCGAACGGCGTAGTTGCATTGTTTTCACGCGAATCCCGGTGTACGTACACTTCATTATGACTAAGTCGCACCTGACTGCTACTCACAACACGGCGAATAGCCAAGCGAAGCATGTTTTGCTGAAAGCATCTATTAGCGATCGAAGTTAAATAGAAACAATAGTGAATATGATAGAATTGGCAGTTGACCAATTTTGAAAATTAAAATAATAGCGTAGTTCTAGCTTTCAAATGTATTTGTCCATTTGGTTAGTGTGGCACGCATGTTGTGCCAGGAGGATATAAGGCCATAAATAACCGTAACAACATTGACGGAACAAGAAAAAATGTTTTGCTAACTTCTATTACAAGAACGTAAAGCTAACAACTGTTGCTCCACGAAGGCTTCCTCTTCAGGATCAATGTTCTCGCTGTCTGAGTCATCAGTATCGCTTAGAGTATTCTCTTTGTCGTCCGCTGATTCTTGATCATCTTCCAACGTTTTTTTCTTTTTGCTATCTTTCGGCGAACCTTCTTCATCCGTCACTTTCGCGTTAAGGGCTGTAGAATTGCCGCCTTGGACCACATTATTCGTTTGCATCCAGTTGAGCCATTGATAGTAGAAGGGTAAAAAAGCATTTGCCACAGCTGGCGTTTGCAAATGACCAGACATCATTGCCGTCGGTGAACTACTGACCATAGGGAAACCTCCGGGCCATACTGGCGGACAAAAAGGAGGATAACAGGGAGCATAAGCTGGCCAAGCAGTTGGAACGCCAAAATTTGGAGCTGTCGTTTCACTAGCCACTCTGAAATTTGCAAACTAACAACACTTTTACCTATTATGGTTCAGCAACAATTGGATATCATGCTAAGCGAATAAGTGAGTAAGTTGAAAGCTCTTAACCGACCTGGAAGGACCGCCAAACGGTAAAGAAGGTAGGGAGCGTCCTATCTGCAAATTCGACGGCAGCGAGCAACTCTTGAATGACGGTGCCGTTATGCCTGATGAACTCGCATAGCTATTTTGACGACGTAGATAACCGAGATCTCCGCGAAGTCGAAATCGTTTACAAAACTCTTTTTTACTGCGATGCTGCTGACGTGACGAATTCTTTCCCGTAATGCAACCTTTATCACAGTATATTTCAAGAAAGCTAAAAATCATTTTAACACTTACTGTCCGTGTCAAGCATGGGATGCGTGCATGAAGGCAAATTATCAGCTTCAGGGATGCCATTTTGCAAAGGAAGGTCATTTGCATGAAACTCTTTGTCGCTCTCCGTTGCATACGTTGATTTACAAAAACACCTTAAAACTTGTTATCGAATTGGACATCTAATAATTGTAAGCTCGTTGGCTGACGAACCTTAGAAGAAGGACTTTCTCAGGCGTGAATGTTGCGCTGCTAATCAGAATAGCGCAATTAAGAATTGCGGGCAGAAACTCCATCAGCGCGTAAGTTTGCGCAAGAGAAAGACTGGACTTGTAATTCAATGTGCAACTGTCAATGGAACTTTGACCGTTCCCCAACTGACAACTGAAAAGAGAAATACGGATGTTGGCCGCAGCAGACCTTAACTGAATTACATTATATAATCCAGCAAGACCCGTTTTTTCTCGTCGAAAATCAGCATTTCTCTCCAATGATAAAATAAACCAAAGCAGTAGGCTGTCAGATGGAAAATGAACATCAAACCTGCAACTGTGCTACCTGACGACACGTTGAATTGAAAGCATTAAATGCCTACTGAGTTTAAACGTAGAAAACTTTGGGATATAGTAACCTCTGCGACAGGCTACTCGTCGACGAACAGCTGGGAAAAACGGCTTCACAGGTTAACGTACACTGAAAGTCGATGGGTACTTACCAAGTATATACAAAATGATCCATATTAAAACTGGTAAGCTTGTTGGCAAATAATAAAGGAGTAACGTTAGTGGAGGATTTTGAAGACCGACGAAACATACACCCGTGATACCATCAGCGTCCGCCTATATGTGCTCCATTAAAAATTCCCATTGCTCAATGTGTCAACTTACGACGTTGAAGAAACCAGCCAGAGCAATAGAGCCGACTATTGGAATAAAGAAAACGACGAAATGTAGTATGGAGGCCATTTTGTCGTAACGTTTTTCGGTACGTTCATTTGGCGCACTGCTGAAGGTGTACTGATGGTAAAAGAAAACTGCAAGCCAACATATCGCCTGGAATCGAGTGGCATAAACAGCTGCAAACTGCACAACGCATAGCGGGAAACTGCTATTTGACCTAAGCACAGTAGCGTAAGAATGAGTGTGATCAAAATGGGCAAACCATACGTACACGCCTTCTCTTTGTCTCAGAGCACCATTATTGCAGGATACGGTTCTCCTTAGTTGAGCGTTCAACGGAAAAATCCAACAAAACAAAATGATAGCACGGCAGTAGATATCCCGTACCAAAGGCGTGAAGTATCTAGGTGCTTCAAAAATACTCGTAAATTGGCAGATCTATTTGGGATAGAGGAAAAGTATATGAGCAACGGAGTAAAGTGAACAGCCACTCACCAGGATAACAACAGAAAAGGAAAAACTAAAAGGGGCAATCAGCCAAACAGTATTTTCAAGCAACAAATGATCCACCGCAGAAAACCAATGGCTAGTGCAATTTAGAGCGCAATATGGTATTACCCAGTCTTCACGCCCAAGAGAAAATACTAACGGTTTAACGCAGTTTACCGGTTCCGGATTAGTGTCATCCCATATAGGAAAAGCATAATCCATCTACGAAGAAAAGGCAATTAAACATTAAAACGGTGCAGCTGCAGTATCTACCGTACCGTACAAGTGTTGCTAAAAATGATTGGATCAGTGCAATTTCCCAACTGTTCGGGCCACAAGTTGTTGTCAACCAAGAAGTGACAATCCCTACGGATTTTTTCACACTGTCCTCGCGGAACCAAACGACGACTACCATTGTGGCATGGAACCACATTCACTGTACACAGCAGGCTCCTGAGCAATGTCCAACAATGGGGAAGGCCAGCCAAGCTTTGATACGCCTCCAAAGTAGGAATATCTATTCAATGAAACACCAAATTGATTAGTTAAACACTAGCAACTAATTAGCATGCACGCTTTAAGCGTACTGTTTGACGACTCTGCATGAGGACTCTTACCGTTGTCACGGAACCAGTAGTCGCCGCCATTAAAACTGGCGCCAAGGCAAGTAAAGCTTTCCAAAGTTGAACAACTTCCAGGCACTGAACTTCGGCAACTCGGCAAGAGATACCACCGGGTAGCGCTGGCGGGCCATATACCCAATGGTTTCGCTTCTTCCGTGTAGTTTAGCAAGGCTTTTGGAGGCCAAGAAGCAGGCTCTCCAATGATGCATTGTAGTACCGAAAATATGACAACTACTGGGAACATCAAAGCCGACACCACTATCACCAACAAACACAAACACAAGCATCCAATGCACAAGCAGATATGGTAATTTAAAAATGAATGGCTGTTAAGTTCACTTAGAGTCTGTAGTTCGCGGCAAGATACGTTGCATATCAGTCGGCGTAATCGACCTCTAATGTCTTAACGAGTTATTGCTGTAAACTAGCCAGTGCTTTGAAAATACGCGCTAACGTGGTTTGAAATATTTGTTCCTATGCGTTTTTGCAATCTTGCACATTTTTAAATTTAAACGGAAAGCTACTATACAAAAGGGAAAAGTTAAATGCTGTATCATTTTACAATGAATTTTCTTGTTCCTGTAAGGCGAGTAATGTTGTCAAACCAAGACTAGTCAGACTTTTTGAGGTTTCCCACGTTCTGTCATCAGAGGAGAAATTTAACTGCATAAGTTGCATGTAGGTCAATTTTTCGCTGAGCACGGAGGGTCGGAATTCACGAAAGTCCTGACTGAAAAGCTTGTCTGCATGCAACAACTAGTCGTCGTTGTGAGGAGAAGAAGTGCTAAATGAAATCGTTTCTTTACAGTAATAACGACGCACGTCAGCAGTTACACTTTCTAGTTAAAGAAATAAGCAGACACCAAACTGACGTATGAATTTTATGAAACTTTTCCTGTGCAGTATACAAAGCACTAAGTTGTAGCTTGTGGTTGGTTTCATCAAACTGACCAAACTTTGAAGTGCTATTAGGCTTGACTTTTCGGGGAGTACCAAAATTTTTGCTGTGCGACATAATCAAAGCCACTGCTAGTTGCCACTTGTTAATGTAACCTGCTTTTCCTTTTCTGACTTGAAAATCCTTTAACTGTATTCGTTTTTGTAGTAGGTACGTAGTTTAAATTTTGGCATATTTGCAATGCTCTGTAATTTCACGCTACTTTACGAAATGGCAAATTTTGTCTGGCGTGCAGTGATTTAACGGCAGCAAATTTTATTCCTTAATTCCAACAACGTAGTTTTGGAAAGTTCAGCTATTACATTCACACATTTTCTCGTAGGGAGTTAAATGAAATATTAGAATGAAAATTTTTCGAAACAAATAACCTAAAAACAACGTTTACTTTGGTATTTCAATATTAATGCAGACTATATTCTTGAATATTTGAACAGGGCTTTTCGTTTCCGTTTGTGTATGCTAGTTTGCAAGCGTTCGCGCGCGAGTTACTTGAGTTCGTTGGATAAATGTCGTTTAGCCATTCTGAGTTGTTTCAGAAGATTTAGTCTTCTTAAGACGTCGGCCTTCTATGAAGCATCGAATTCAGTTCCGATCCATCGCTCCAGCTAAACGTGGCTATGTTTAGCCATTCGTTAATTTCCAGAACATCTGGAGAACCCGGTCGACATACTATACAGACTTGTAAGCTTTTGAAATCAACTTAATCTTGCATTTTTGGATTCGTTAAATCGTACTTCAGATTTTGTGTTTGGTCGTTTCACTTTTCCAGAAGTTGCAAACAGCCCATGCTTCCCTACTTTAAGTAAGTACTAAGTTAATATTTTATTGTCAACGTGCCTCCTCGCTTCTCAGCGGTATTGCAACGTAGCATTGCAGTGATGTAGATAGAGGATGATTGACGATAGTTCTTTACCTTTGTAACCGTGGTCATCACATTAATTCGGTCTCCATCCCAAAGTTAAACTGCAAGTATGTGTTCAAGAAAACTTATTTTGCTTGTTTAACTTCGTTTCTTAGAAGTTAAGGTTTGATGTTCTATTTTTTTGTGTCAATGGTGAGGTCGATACTGAAAGTTCCTCAGCATAGTTGTTATATTGTAAGGACGCTTCGGTAGTGTAGTCGTGAGTATAATAGGTTGTCTCGCATGCATCCCGGGTTCGATTGTCATCTAGGAAGAAGTTGAAGACCTCATCTCGGTGTTATAGGTGGTGGGGTTAACACGGATTGGATCCCCGAGCGAGGAGTAATTTTTCTTCCACGCAATTCTGGGTCATTTTTTGTCACATGCAATCTGCTTTGATGTTTATTGCATAATAGGATAAATTCTTATCTTTCTGAAGAGGGCTGAGCGTGTCCATTGTTTAGTTACGAATACGTTGATAAAATGGTCTGAAAAACTGAGGGCGTACATTATTATTCGCAGCAATTTAACCTGTAGTGGTAAAACTGCCCATATTCTTTGGGGACTGCGTGCTTGCATAACAACAGCGTAGTCTATTTTTTAGTGGCAGTAAGGTGCCTATTGAGTGCATAAATTAAAATCTGTTCATTCTTGCCTTCTGTCTTCATTTGTTAACGGAGAAAACCCGTTTCGAGTCTTTCTATTTTCGCGCGAACAACGTGTCATCGTCTGAAAAATGCAGGTTCTGTCCTACTGTAAATTTGCAGGCTTCGTATTTTGTCTTTTCCCTAGCCTAAGCCTAAAAGTAATGTTTATATTTCGGTTTCGGCATACGTAAGAGCAGAACAGAGTGGCCGTCGTCCTTGTTGATAAGGGCACAAGAGGGTGGCCGGCATTTTTCGAAATTGTACCTGCATTTTTCAGACGGTGATGGCTACGGTAGTTTTTTGAAGGAAAGTAGGTGACATGACCCCGGTTTCCTACGTCTCTTCGTATATCGAAACTGACGCTATTAGACCGTGGAAGTTCAAATAAAATAATCTGGCGCATCATAAAAAATGAGCACTTTGCATCCGTAAGGGAACCTTTCGCCAGCACTTGTCATGAAAAGTTGACGCAATTTGCCGCCATAGTTCTTTTCTTCATTGTGGGAAAATGGTCACTCTGCAGTGAAAGAAGCTCACCTCTTAAGTTGACAATGTAGTGTGTACTGATTACGATTTGTAACTCAGTTTTTTTGTGATGCTATAATGTTAACCTGGTACTGCCGTGTAGTTTGAAAATTTATGTCGGCTTTGGACTGGAAAGTTTGAAATGCTGTAACTGTTGTCAAGTCGGTGTCGCTACCAGCATTCTTATTGCCTTTTCCTGCGCATTTTACAGGCTTCCTTATCTTATGTAGCTGATTCTGGTTAGTTCCAAAAAGTCCATATACAGTAGAGCGTCCATTATCCGGGCTGATTGGGATCGGGGGTCATCCGGATGAGGGAAAAATCCGGATAGTGGATCACCTGTTAGAGGCGCCAGACTTTCCTTTTGGCTCTGTTTGCCATAAGGTTTTGTTTGTTGATATATAGCGTTTTGCAACGACTTGATTATTTCCCATAATTTAGGGTTTAAAAATTCGTTGTCCTATTTGTCCTTGATCTATCACAGCTTCGGGGCGCTCTTATCCATATATACCGGTGATAGGAGGGATAAGGTTATCCAGAGATAAGGATGTAAGAGTTCTTTCTATACCATGCGAAACATTCCACCAACTTTGACCCCCCGACGGATCCGGTTAATAGAACATCCGGATAAGGGACGTTCTACTGTACTTCTCTGACAGTTAATAAAACCGAAGCAACACGACTGAATGTAGAATGTACACTTAACGCGTTAAACGCTTACTTGTCGGCTCACATGCGAAAAGTAGTTCACTTTGTTTGGCAGTTCTTCGTTGAAACATTTCAGCGTTCGTGGAGTTCAGTAAGCTTCGGTCGAACTACTCTTCTCGCACTCATGTTTTAGGGAAATTAGGGATTTTTAATTTAACAATTTTTTAACAGAACCGGTTAAGTGAGTTCTGTGAGAAAAGATGAGTTTTGCAATCGCTTAACGTGTCAGTGGGCTAATCAGGTGCGATTTGCTCTTACCTACACAGTATGATTACAGTACTCTTGCGCAATTTTGAAAGTTAGGCTTGGTACCATTTCATCTTCCGTCTAAGCGGTTCAAATGCATTTACGTGCATCGAATTTGCTCGTTCTGTAAGTTGATGTTCTCTTAACGCCAGGTAAGTTCTTGTTTATATTAATCCAACTAGATGTAGTTTACTAAATAAAGTGGCTGGCTTTTAAGGACGAGATATAGAAAGCTATGTTCCCAGCACAGTCAAGACGTATAACATTGGTAGGACTGCGTTTATTTTTACCTGACGTAAAGCGTTATAGAACTGAATAGTTGTAGTGTGTGTTCTATGGTAAATGTGCTGAACAGAAGGATATAAGCGTATTCGTGATCTTTTCGCTGCTTCTGCACTGTTGGCTTCGAGTATTGTTCAATAGAAGTTGCATTTTTGGCAAAGTGCATTCCGGTAAATCTGTCTGGTAGAAGTTGTTGCGAAGCCATATCCCAATTTACGCAGTATAGTGCGTTTGATAATGACCTTCGAGGTTCAACAGGGAAATCTTGAGTGGTTTTTCGCATTCTAATGTGAGCCAAATGCACGTCCCTATAGTGCATTAAACCACTGATCCGTTCTATAAACCTTCGCGAAATAGCTTCCTTTTTTGTTTTGACAAGTTCCTTTGTGCTGTTGAACCACTGTTGTTCTATGTGCGAGGCGAATCGTTTTTGAACGTTGCACTCGTTAAGATAGAACGGCGCAACCGGAAATGAACTTGAAGGTTTTGATGTATGAACATCGTCGTCCAACGTTTTCCCAAAGAAATTTTGTTTATTTGATTTACAGTCTTACTTGACTTCAGTTTTCTGTTCCACTACACAAAATCTTCAAACACTATTTCCATCATAATCAGCGGAGAAAATCGGTTTAACCAGAGTGAATCGCATTTTTCGTACGGAGCATCGTCAGTCATCATACGCATATGTGGCATACCTGCATGCATACACCACGTGTGTATAGGCTTAGGCTTAGCGGAGGGCTCAGGATGGCAACAGATAAAGAAACTTGATTGGTCACGGAAATTTGGGGTGTATCAATTGAATTAATATTCAAACTTTTATAAGGTCTCTTTAGGGGCTTCTATGCCCAGAAAGCAGCGCGCATGTTTCGCTGAATTAGCAACGGTTTGCCCAAACAGATCTTGCACATGTACAGCGCGTCAAAATCCAAATTGTGATAAAGGAACTCAGGTTCAACTACGGACATACGGATACTGTATGTCGAGAATATTTCAGTGCAATTTAAAAAAAGTAACACTGACTGTTGTTTAGCTATACCGTTTTAACGACTGTTAAAATAATGTAATCGTTCACTTTCGAATATCGAGTCTGCATTTTCCTTTTTCATTGCACAAGCTCTCCACGCTTAACTTTTGCAGCGATTTGTTGATAGTGCGAGAAAAATGACAAAATTCTCTTTGTCTAACCTTTTTATCAATTAAAATGATTGGCGACTGTTTTAGGTTTGTTTTGCGTATAAACAATCTGTTTCGTGTTCTTGCCAGACTAAGATGCTCAAGAGGGAATGCAGTTTTTCCTGTAAAGGTTCCTATGTTACTAAAATTTGGCCATTCAGTGAGTAAGCTTCTTGTCTAAAATGGAATGGAAATTTTCCCACTCATAACGAGGTCGTATTTAGTATAACTTGTTGTTGTCTCTGATTTGTAAGCCAGACCTTCCTACAGGCATATAAGAGTAGCGGATATGAGTGTATAGTAAGTGCGGTACTTCGTCGGTCTTTAGTGTCTGAGCATGTTCTTGGAGCGTATGCCTGCAGATAGAGCGAGCCCACTTTATTCGGAAATATAGGTAATTTTAAGGAATGTGTAACGAAATCTCTGACAGATATCTGAGTTTCATTGATGGAAAGAAGATGCGCTTTTCAGCTAATTTTGAAATCGCAGCCGCGTTGTTTCCGGAAAAGTATTTTCAAGTTAAAGCGATAGTACACTCTTGATGGACGCGTTTGAGCGCAGTACGCCGAACATGCCGGTTGATTAGTTAGTTAGAGCGAGCATAATTCGCTTTTCTCTTCGGGTAGGTTTGAAGTTCGCATGGTTGGGTGATTTCGTGTTGCTTTTGCTCTGTATTTTCATCTTTTGCTGTTAGTTTGAGATTCGTATTAAGTGAAATGCTGACGGAATGTAATTGCTGCTGATTGCAACCTGCTTCATATCACCTTTTCTTATGTGGATAAATTGTTTCATTTTTCATTATGCTTGACTTCCATTCGCTTATGAGGTCTTCAGTGTGTCAACGTTCATCATGTTTTCATTTTTCTAAGTACCCTCTAAAGTGTCTAGATTTTCATGAAAGTGAGCAGTGAAAGAAGCTGAAGAACGATGGCACTTTAATCCCTAACGTTTTGCCACCTTCTTACTGCGGCATAGTCACAGTTATGTTAGCCTGATAAGTTTTTTTTAAAACTGATCAGCGCGTAGAAGAACCTGTTACTATAAAATTTTCAGCGCCTAGCAAACATGGAGAGCATTTTCTTCCCGTACGATTTACGAAACTGTAATTTTAGTATTCATTATTTTGCCTTTGCATTTTGGGGACTTGTCGGTTATGCGCTGTTCCGTCAGAGAAATGCAGGTTCTTTTCCGGCAAGCATGCAGCTATCCTGTTCTGCCTTTACATAAGCCAAAGTCAAAATATATGCCTTCTTTAGGCTTTGGCTTATGTAAACGCAGAACCGAAAAGACCGGCATTTTGTTTCATTGATTGATCGCATTTGACGCCCTATCTTCCAAAGCAGTGTAGCCGTTCTTAATGCTCTTTTTTCAGTTGTTCATTTCATTGACGCGGTAGGAGAGCTTGTAAATAGTAGTTTTCATGTCCAATGCGATTTCGCGTATATGAAAGCGCGTATTTTCACGCAACAATTCCTTTCATCCAACGATTTTCTCATTAGTGTTTGTCATCTTCAGAAATGACAAGGATGACTTGCATATTTTGTACAGTCAGTTGGGTTAGCGCTGTTCTATTCATTGTTCACATCGATTCAGTAATTCGTGCAGACTGTGGTTTCCTGTTCATAATATTGCTTCTGGTAAGTTTGTATTGTTAATGAGTAGAGCCTATTTAAGCGCAAAACGTTATGAGCTCGAGGGAACACATTACTTTTTCGAAAGCACAACGGTTTATTCCCGTTGTACGTAAAATAGCACGAATGATCGAAGCTTTCGTAACTCAACTGGTTCCCTTGTCAGCGATAAGGGACAGACTGGCCTGCGATTTATCGCTTAGCCTCTGTCTTATCGTCTCGGTCGACGCCTTATCGCTCACGACGGTTATAATTCAGTGTGCTCTTGTTGCAACCCACTAAACGGTTTTTTCTGTCTGACTACTGCTGATCACTGTTTCATTCTAATGGTGAATGGTCATCGTTGGAGGATATGTGGAAAGCACGCGTCGCTGCATAACAACTGAGGACCCAACTCCCATCGTAAGAGCTAGTGGGAAAGACGCCAACAGAGCCATGGCTGGACGTGAAAATATTATACCAAAATGGATGCAGAAGCTTTCCTTCCTGTTCAAAATGATCTGAAAAAGGCCATCAGCGGCATCCTGAGAAGTGAAAGTCAATGCAAAACAAGATTCAGTAAGTAATGGGTTTGAATTTTACCATTGCGGTGAAGCATGGTTAAGTTATTCTAAATCAGTTTACGAGTTAAACCGAAAGACTAAAACGCTAATCTTTTACCTTATTGTTGGTCGTTTAGCTCTAGCCAGTTAGCGTTACATTTATTTGTTGTTTCAGCCGTAAGTTAGCCTCATCTCATCAGCGGAAAGAAAGAATTCATGGAAAGAAAATGCAGAGACCAATCGAAGGTTGGATACACCAACGTGGAGTGGAGGATGGGGCGTCTCGTGTTGTTAGACTTAGTCTTTGTCGTTTAACCTCAAAGAGTCAATGGTCAGGAGCTCATCCTTGTGGATAGCAAAATTGTCTCCATGTCACTGCTCAAGAGCGCATCGCTATCTGTACGTCAAATCGACGCTGAAAGAGGACCAAGGAGCTGCCGTCTTCTCTACACAGCACTCCGTATCACCTGTCACATCTCGCACCTGGATGTTGACTTGTTGTGCTTCTTGTCTGCAGAGGAAGAGACGAACTAGACCGCTGCCGATGCTGACGCCGCCCGTAATATTCTAGCGTGAAGAGCGACGGGGAGATGATTGTTGGCGCAAGATGATTTGCACGCATTGGATAACCTGCATGAAGGTGATAAGACTCAATTGTTACGAGTGGATCGATATCCGTATGTTTCGTCCACTCGGAGGAGGATCAAGGAGCGGATAACTTCTCCCCGCGTTCCACCACATCATCACACGTTTCGGACACAGGACCCGTCACTACTGTCCAACCTTGCTTTTTGGTATCCTACGCGTGGTCAGCACACCAGGAGGAACAAGGAGGGAATATGTCCCCACAGCACGTAACCTCCCTTGTCACACCTTACACCAGAGAGGTATCAAACGTGATCCACTCTGCCTGTACCGATGGAAACTTCTGATACTGAGATGAAGGTGAGAGGATACTAGATCCACTGCCCATGCTGACGACGTTTCCTGTATTCTAGAACGAACATGAGCAAAGAGAACATGTACTGGACCGCTGTCCACCTTTTTTATCAACGCATGAAAAGGTTCAAGGAATGGACACGTTCTTGTGCGCACTACAACACCGTACTTCATCGTCTTTGTTCAGATTATCTTAGCTCGATCTTACGAATTGCCTGGCTCAACAATTTCTGGAGTCACTGCAGCATGCAGAGTCTGCATTACATCGTTGCATAATTGAAAAAAAACGGCACAATACTGGAAGAAACTGAGCAAAACTCGCCAAAAATGAACAAAATGTGACAAATCTCAGCCAATCTGACGAAAATCTGAAAGCCTAAACAAAACCTAGGAACCCCGTGCAAAACAGAACTGCATCTGGCGAGCCCATACAAAAATGAACATGGGAAAACGCAATCAAACATTTCTGAACATGACCGAACTGTCCCAACACGAACGACCGTGCCTGAACATG
>KN538395.1:875362-888696 GCA_000797535.1 Trichuris suis | reverse complement strand
GTGCGTGTGTGCGTGTGCGCGCCTTAACTTGGTGAAAACTCCTTTCAGTTTAGGATAGAAAAGTACTGTTGGACTTTATTAATATAAAATTGGAGCACTCAACCTAAATCGTTTTTAAAAATAAGCACAATTTCACAAGAGTTGTTGCACGACAAGCTTTCTGTAATTGCATGTTTGTAACGAATCCAGCTAGAAATGTTCGCCAACCGTTTAGTTCGTAGGTTGAATCAAATAAGCTACAACCTGACATTGACAGACGAAGCAAAATGAGTTAGACATGTCTACACTGGCTCACTCGATGCGCGAAAGTAAATTGAACTGCTTAGTTTGCCGTCTTAGCAAAGATTTTGTCCTGTGGTGTAATGATGAGTTGACGACTGCTTAACGAGGCTGCCCACGTACTTGTGTGCGAGCAAAAAGAACATGGAAGCAAAATGAGAGAACTAGGAAACTTTCATATTCATAGCTGCATTTTTAAATAGAACCTACGGGAAGCATTCAAAGGTTTCGTTTACAGAAGGAACCCACTGCTAACGGAGATTAATTTTTGCACAAAGATCTACGCGTCCCTTAAGATCACCTCTATATTTAATATGGTAAACAGGGTAATTAAGTATTCTCAAGTTCTTATCTCACTATTCATGCACATCATATGCATTAGAAAGAATTGTTTGATTCATCGAAGCACTTTAATTATCAAGCGCAAGCATTTAATCAGCACTATGATTTTGACGTTTTGTGTGGGCAAAAACTGTATGGAACTTCTTATTATCAGGAACTGTTTAGCTGAAGTTATCACAACGTCACCGTTATGACGTACCCTTCAAAGCATTGCACGTTATTTCTGCGACTTCCAATTGCAAACTGCGTCTGTTGGAAAAAATCAAGCGTCAGCAAGAGAGAAAAGCAGGCTATAAATTGCTGTGATTGGCTCATTTTTAACGGCACAGAAGAATAAAATTGCACCAACACTTGAAGACCACTGAATAATATGTAATGAGCAAACAATACGCGACAACGCATGCAAATTCAATTACTGCCTTTAAAAATCAAAGATTAGATTACAGCCAGCTGCCCTAAGTTAACAGAAACATTACCTTTTCAGTTCACGCTGAAGCAGTTGTAGGCAATATGTAATTCAAGTGAAAACTGTTAATACGAAAAGACAACAACTGGTAAGAGATTAAGAATTGGACAGCAGATTTCGCTGAAGAACCTAAGCGCGAATGCAGAAAGCAGCCCCTGTTGACACATAAGTACACAGCAAGAACATTTTTCTCCCTATAAACCACATCAGTTCAATCAGAAATTTCGCAGGTAGCGCTATCCATGATCAGCGCTATTCCCATGTAAAGTAATAATGAGCAATCCCATTCTTTCAAAGTCACCGGCCCGATTTGATTTATGGAATCATACTATGGCATCTTGGACTGAGCGCCAGTTACACGATTAACATAGAGTGCGTCACTTTCGCACAGACAGGATAAGGTTGAAGTACCATCACAGATCAGGAGTATACGAAATAGAATGCGGTTGCTAGCACGCCTACGTAGGTGATGCGGGCAACTGATTGACCAAAAGAGTCAGAAAACACATGTCCTCTACGACTCGTCTCCGCAGAGCTGAAAGACCATAACCTCCCGCTGGACGTCCACCAACTCCAAAACCAAATATTTCTGTGAGAAAAAGCAAAAAACAGCTTCCGCAGCTAGGATAAACGACCAGGAACATGCCAACTTTTTATCTTATGCAGACAAAGACGGTTTCTCATCGGAAGAGGGCAGCAGTACTTTACATCAAACATAATGACACTAGCAACACTGAAAAAGGAATGGATATATCAACAGCATTTGGAAAGTTCTTATAAATAAGACGAACTGCTGCATAAACTACATAACAAAAGGTCAGACGCTAGAAAGAGAAAAACAACATAAAACTGGCAATCTTTAAACCGGCATTTTCTATTGCACAGTAGTGAGTACGGTTTAAATTGATCATAACAGACAGGCATACACACGCTTCAAAGTGACTCATCAGCAACGACCAGGACCGCCAGGTCAGCGGGAAAAATTACAAAATGTAGGCGCTCCTTAACACATAATTTCGTTGACAGGATCTTTTTTCGTATGTAACTTCACTAAGGTTGAGCAGGCGCCAGTAATAAAAAATGATTACAGTAAAACCCGCAAATTCGCTCTTCCGAATTCACGGATTTTTTCTGCTCCTGTTTACCCTAAGCTTAAGCGTGGGCAAGTCACTTATGTTTGTGAAACTTAATTGCACTTCTCTTACTGTAAGTGTGTGACTGATAGGAACTCTAAGGCTCACGTTTTCTGTGAACCCTAAGATGAACCCTGAACGCCCTGAATCTTCTAAGGCTTGTCGCAAGGAAGTTAAAAGGCCTAAGGCTACTATGACAATCCAGAAGAAGGTGGAATTGTTGGATATTGCGTTTACATAGTTTTGTTCGTTGCCCGTCCAGAATTCGCGGAGGGGGCTGGAAAGCGACCCCCGCGAATGACAGGGTTTCACTGTACTTAGAAAATTCCCATCTGCTGTCGTATTAAGTGTTATGAAGTGGTGGTGAAATCAGTAAAGAGCAAATAATTCAAGGTAATTCAAAATTATAAATCCCAATTACTGAAGAATCACGTAGTGAAGAATGTACTTTATTGCTAAATGGTAGTGAAGGAAAGGTGTGAAGCAATCTAACGTATCGCTCACACATCCCAATAGTGATGACAGTGTCTTAACGCTGTTCCTTGAAAAAATGACGCAATCGTGAGTTCGCAACGAGCCCACCATTCGTCTTGCATAATTCAAATAAAATTAGATATCAAAGAAGTGACACGAAAGTGGATTCGGCCGACTTATGTTCGGTTCAATGAAACTACATCGAGCAACACTGATTGACCAGGTCGAAGTGGTAAATTGCCCATTTACGAATGCTTGCCAAATGCAAGCGTTATTCCTGAACCTACGCCCTTAACGTACGTGGCCTTAATTCAATTTTTTAAAAGAATTACCAAAAAATCAATCAACCAAATAATTCCTGGCAGAGATTATGTGCAGGAAGTATTACAATGAATAGTTTACGCGAAGCTGGTCAGTGCCCAAGGCACATTTTTACAAGCATTTTCTCCCTGTCATCTGAGCCGTAGCAAACGGTGCCATTACTTTTCATCTACGATCAAAAGTGGACGCCCTATCCGCGAATGAATGAACCTATGATTGGAATGCGACAAGCAGTTGCTTACGTGCACGACAGAGGAATGCAAATTTGCCAGAATTGCACTTGCAATGACAACGTAGTGACAGACAATGCGAAATTTATTTCAGCATCATTGGTCTTCGATGACCCCTGCGTAGAAGGGGCCATTATTGTTTTACGCAGAGCAACCGTAGTTTGAAGTTGGAACACCTTGGCGGTAAAAATTCTGTCATCACGTCGCAGGTATTGATTTATTAACTTTGTCCGATAAATCATGCGCATCAACAGAGCATATGCAAAACTTCTGCCAAAACAAGAAGCACTTCAATAGGCATGCTTCCGTTTACGGACGGACGCGACTACATCCACCATGTTAGCAGCAAAATAATGCCGCAGAACGAAACCAAAGATTCTGTTTTATTAGGGGAGTGCAGCTTTTACGATCAACTTTAGGGAACAGCTGAAAAATCTTCCAAACCAGAACACGTTGCGTAAGTGCCCTTAGAGTTCCCGACTGGACAAACGTGATTTAATCGGTAGGAACAACTTGAGAAAAACGCCTGATCATTGCGCACCGGTTTGCGGTGACATGCTATCGTTGTAAACTGTACCCATCGACGTCACCTACGGGTGATCATGGAAGCAGAAGAAGCTCGAGGCATCACGTCAACGGAAAAAACCGAACGACCGTGGCAAACGCTCTCACGTTTTGTACGGACTAAAATTGATGACTCGCCATGAAGGAACCCCTGACGCGACTGGAACTGCGGTAGCGCGGAAGTCAAGACGTTACTTCGGCTAGATTCTAGTTGGCCAGTTTTTTTTTACTAAACCTTATGCAGTGTGACTGTCTATTGAACGCCGTTTCAACTCTAAGACCCGATCCAACATGACAAACTGTGTGACATCAGACCGCACGACAGTGTCGTCTAATGAACGAAAAAGCAATGAAAAATTCAGTGGAAAAAGCGCGCCACTTAAGAATGAATCCGACATGAATGAATCAATGTGGATTGGCCTTGATGTCATGCCGGTCGTTCCGCCCAGTTAACCAGCGCAGTGCAACAGGGTCACCCTGAATGCAACTTTCCCAAAGCACTTGACGCTGCCGACAAGTCGCCACGGATGATTGCGCTCGCTTTCAAAAGGATGGCGCTAGGGGAATACTTTCCGTAAACTGCAAGTGTAACTCATTCTGACAACTTGGCTTATGGGCACGTCGGGCGATCGGTTGTGTTCCGCTGGACCATGTCGAAAAACTAACTACCACATCCGTTTTTGCCAACTTCTATATTCTCTGTTTCCATAAATAAAACAGGTACCTTACAGCAGGTGACCACGGAATAGACAACTGACGTCCTCACAACATATGTAGGAGCTGACATAATCGCACAAAGAACGTCAGTCAGTGAGCAGTGGTGACAATGACACTAGAGAACTCATTAGAAATGTATCCTTGAATATCATCATATACTGTATGTTGACAAGGCGGGAACGGGAACACGCGTTCTACCGGGATGTAAGCGGAAGAGGAGATTACGTTGGTGAAAAAATGATGTCCACGTGAAGTAGATGGGAGAGAACGTGTGAGCGGAAGGCAATCATCAATGGGCGATAGTTTGAACCGAAGTCTTACGAGCGGTAAAGTTGCTGAGGAAGACATTAACAAACGTCCGCCAATGAACGGGAACGATCGACCACGTTTGAAGAGTGCCTGTCAGGCGACCTGAAAAGGAATCACCGCTAATGTGCACCGGCACCAGTGCAACTGCTGGTAGTCGACGTAGCCGCTGAGGCTGCAAATTAAGTAATGGGTGCAACTCTGGCAACACTAATCGTTCAGCCACGTGTCGGTTGCAGTGCTATATTTGGGGGAGACCGGAAAATCCGCCACTGCGCCAACTTAGCTGCCTATCGCAGGAGCAAGATGGTTACTCATTAATTAAATGAGCGCATCTGGCAGCGCTCTGAAATCAAACCAGGCGTTACCACAGGCGATTACAGAACCATGACACAAAAGTCGGTCGATCTGTTTGAAAGTTCCGTGAAATAGTGCCAAAAATTTTTCAACCATGTCAAGAATGGCAGGTTATTCTACTTATTTTAAACGGTCCGGAAATCGTAGGTTCGCGTAGTGCGTCTGCGCTCTCCCTGTTGTTTTTCACTCTTCGTCGCTCAGTTCTGCACGAACACTGCCATAACTATGGTGCGGTGCTCAGGTGTTGCGCCGGTCGCAGGCCTTTTGCTCCTTCTGCTCTCCCTGCAGTACGGAGCGCATGCATATGGTGCTGAAACGGCGCCACCTTCCTACGGTCAGAATAGTGTGCAAAGCGGCTACGCAAGCGCCTCAAACGTGTTCGTCCAGCAAGTGCCCACATATACTGGCGGTCAACCTCCTCAAACCATTCCAGCTGCCACTTCTTGTTACGTTGGTGAGCTTTAACTGTACTTACAAACACGTACGGACATACATAAAAGTATAAGTAATCATAGAAAAATCTAAAGTCTGTTGTTAACTTTGCTACGTTTTTGCTTCTTGACTTGACTTCAGCTTGGACTGTTTAAAAGCCGCCCCTCGTTACAGATATGAAATGCTTCTCCTGTAGTCCTGGCTTCTCTATTGCCCAAGGATATCCTTTCGAGAGGCGTACACCGGTGACGTGCGAAGAGTGCCTAGATTTGTGCTTGGAGAAGCAGTCTAATCCGTATCCTTACTGCTGCCGATCAGTCGTATACGACTTTGCATACCGCACCTGTGATCTATTTGCCGTCGATGGAAAAAGTCCACCCCAAGTGGTTACCAAATATCCAACTCGATCATACTTCGTGTAAGTTCATTTCAGCGGCGGACCGTTGCGTCTGCCACTGTTGGCGTAAAGAGATGTTGCGCACCTTACCGGCACACCCAGATCATTCGGGGTCATTATGTCAACTTAGAACCGGCACTAAACAAGTTGGCCATGTGACGGGTGTCAACGCCATGCCGTTCGTTTGACCTTTGCTGACAGTTCTAGTTTCTAGCCAGCGAAAATCCGTCAATGCCTCTCCCTATGGCAACGTCCTTTTCTTGAGATCCCATCTGCCTCTGCTCTCTCTCTCTCTCCTCTCTACGTTCAATCGGTAGCGTTTACGAAAAATTGGGTCTCGACTTTATGGCTTTCAGTTGTCAAATTTGAACAATCTTGGTGCTGCAGCGATAGTGCAGTACGTAGAAACGACTTGGCCATTGGGAGACATGCGCACAAAGCAACGCTCGTCTCGATCACTGGCGGAAGGGGGTGGCCATTCAAGTAGCAAGACCAACCCAATTACGTATTTACGAACAGCTAAAGGGGCTAGTCAGTCGCTCCATTCTTGCTCTGACTATTCGTCCCTTCCACAATGATCCTATAAATATTATTACTTCCAATTTCAATCGTTATGGCACATGTAGGCATTTCTGACGGCGTGTTAAACTGGAAAATTGCGCACTCATTGTGCCAAGAAAGCATGGAGACGCGTGTTCGAAAAGGGAAAGCAACATCTAATTGCTCAATAGCACACTTTTTCAGGCCAACCGGTCAATGCACAAAGAAACCCTCCGTTCAGGAACCGGACGAACAGCAAACGGAAGGTACATGTCCTGAGGGGCAGCTACCCAAAATTGTCGAAGTGCCAGGCTACGAGGATCCTGGCGTTTCCGGCGGCAGCACTCTCAGCGGATATTCAATGAAGGAATGCGCTGAAGCATGCGTATCGAATAAGGTCAGCTTCTTAGTGAAAAAATTAAATCCTCGACTAATCTGTATAATAACAGGATAAGGATGGTAATGCACTGAGCCTCGGCCAGCCATGCGCAGCATTCGTCCATCAAGGCGGAGATTGTCGCATGAGCAGCAAGAAGGTCGATCGAATAGGCTCCCTCCGTTCCAGTCCTGACAGCACCTATATGATGATCGAATGTTTCCCAGGTGATATTTTAAAAAGCTGTGCAACCATAATACGCTCTGTAATAAGAATCCTATTTTTGCAGAAAAACTGGTGACCGAATGTCCTAACAATTTTGTCTACGCTCCCAAGCATGTGCTAGTAGGTTTCGCCAAAGCCGTCGTCACGGCTTCTTCGGAACGCGAATGCATCGAACAATGCCTGACGTCAAACGAGGCTTTGGGCTTCTACTGCAAGTCGGGTATGTACTACTACGAGGTAAGAGAAGGCGCGTCTTGCACAGTTTTTAAAAAAGTGATTTGAAAGGACAATAGTGAAAACTGCATCCTGAACACGGAAAGCAGAAGCACACAGCCTAATGTTTACACAGAAGAAGCGACGTCGGTAGTCTACTTTGAGCTGGGCTGTGGCCGAAGTAAGCATGGCAGGTGTTGGAATAATTCAACGGTCTAAAATTGACTTTTAGCCGGTCGAAGGTTAGCACAAAAATTCCGTAAGTCCTTCTCGCAGGCTCTGTTCGATTTGCCTCTTACTGGCCTTTGGACCGCCTGGAGCAAGTGCACTAGCTCGACAGAATCGTCGGTTCGATACAGAACCTGCAGGGACAAGGATGTTCGCAACTGCCCCAAGGAAACGAGAAGTTGTTCACGCGTTCAGAGTGAGTGTCAAAGATTTATTTCTTTGAAAATTTCAAATTCAATTTCAATTCGTGACAATAGATGAATGCTCCATTGTAGCCTCTTCGACACTGCCAACGAAGCCGTCGGCCGGCCGCTTCCCGGACGATGACTTGAGAAAGAGGAAGAAAGATCAACCACATATGAGGAGACAGTAAACGACAACCTGCGGCAATGATCACCCATCGCTGTCACTTCATCAACACAAGCAAGTGACCAGCCGTTGCCGTTTTTAGCACAATGTACCAATACGGCAGGAGGCTCGCGATGCTAGATGCCAGCAACATTCTCTCACGTTACCGTTTTCCCAATAGTTTTTGCGCTTCCTTCAAAGCAAACCTCACACAATGCCGCCTCTTTCTCCCTTTCTCTTCCCTTGTTAACCTGTTTAGGATGACCGTTTTGTTTTCCTGTGCACAATGAAGAACACTGAAATCGAATGACTGCGACGGTTTTTTCTCTACTTCTCAATACGCGCTCTCCAACCACGGCAGGCGATCCACTGAGCCCCCGGTTGGAACAGAAACTACTGTTACAATCGTTGTTTTGGCAGACAAGATTAGAAAACGTGCAACGAACGAGTGAACTCATCCATACGCCAGAGGCGGTATACTCTTCAGACACGCTTCAACAGAAAAAGGCTTTCACGGCATTGCCGGCTTAGTGACGTGTCCTGACGAGGCTACGGAAAAGAGCAAATACGAACCATCTTAACTTGCCAACCGGAATGACTGAAGGCAGTAATTAAGTAAACGAAAAAATTCAAAGCAACAATGTTTTTCACGACATCTGATAGTTGGAAAACCGCCACTATTGCGTACGTTTGACGTTGTTCGCGAACTTGACGTCTCGCGTCGCTAGTTGCCTTCAGAAATGGCTTCACATCATCATTCGAATTCAGGAAGGTCAACGATGGCGCGTCACGCGGGTGTCTACTGTTTGCAACCACCCAGAAAAGAAGCAACTGTCACTGCAGGCACAATTTATCAAAAATGACGCGCCTTTATTTGCCTCCTTTGCGCAATGACAATCTCAACTTCTGGAAACTAAAAGCAACGTTGCTTGAAGTTGCTTCGTAATTCTTCTTATACGAAGCGACGGACATGTACAACCCGCTTACGAGAACGTTAAATGAGACTGTCTAAACAAGAGGAATCGGCTATAAACGTGATTTGAAACTACTTCGGGTCAAATTGGCCGCTCCAGAAGTACGCGTAAAACAATGGACACAGACAGATGAGACAAATTAGGTTACCCAAAACGTTTACGTAATAAAAGGAGGTAGGCTATCGCCTGAGTGGTCACTTCTATTTCAACTGGTCATTGTCCGCAACTACCTTGTCGTCACTTGTGACGTAGTCAGCTGTACTGCCGCAGGTGAAATAGTCCTAATAAAAAGTGGAGTCTGCATCCTCACAACAACGGAAGATTGTGTTAGCCTGTGACCGAGACAAATTTGGAAAAGGATAAGGTGACGTCGACGGAACCCACATCGTTTGCGCAGCAATGTCAGTCAATTTCCATTAACCACAATGCCACCGTTCTTTGTCTAATTTGAGTTCAGCGGCAGACTGACTTTGTCACCCGCACAGACTGCGATTAAAAGTCCCTGAAACCGTTGAACACCTGCCATAATGTTCAAGTAACCTGCGCTCGAATACTTCGTAGTGATAGCCATTTTTATGTTAGAAAGAACTTTTTACGCCCGACATAATTCGACCTTCAATCTTAGTAAAAGGGCTCTAAGAGAGCGAAGTCGGTAGCGGCCTATCAGCTATACGCATTGCTGTTCTCCTGCATCGCACGGGTTAATAACTTCCCCGCCATTTTGAGACAGGCAACTGTGGTGCTGACTAACAATGGGCAAAGGTAAGAGCTGAAGAAACGATCATAAAAAAAAGAAAAAGATGAAGAGCAAAAAGTGGAAAAAATTGGAACAATAATACATGGTATGCCGGGGAAGGCCATATCTCAAAAGCGAAGTTCAAACGACAAAATATCGCCGGAATAACTATAAACTATTTATGTTTTAAAGTCTACTGCTTCTGATGCCGCATTTTATCTCCTCGTGCACAACCAAAGTCACTTAGCTCGCTGACGACTGTACAAAGAATTTTAAAACTTGCGACAGTTTGAGAATATTCAATTCAGAACGAAGGAACTGAAGAGAGGACGCGGCTCGCCATGAGAGCAAGCTACGTTTTTAAAATTTGAGGATTCAATGACCTGCTTACTTCTGTAAAGAAATAACAACGTACAATGTCTTATGTATTTCCACAACTTCCATTTCGTAAGTAAATCTTGGTAGAGACATTACAATTTCAATATTGTCAGTGATAGTAAGTTTGAACTTGCGCTTTTCATTAAAACGTCATGAAAACATGGAAAACTGGCGAAAGCACAGGCCTACGCAAAACAATGAATCAGACACCTTGAAACAAAATACAGTACAACTTCGGTTACTCAGACTAAGTGGGCCGTGGATAGTCGAACATCTCTTTTGTTTTTTCTCTTTACTTCACCCATTGTAAACTCCATTTCTCGAATGCGTTTTTAAATGCACAAGTTTACTAAAGCTAGTAACTCTATAATTTCACCCTCGTTTAGCATTCATACCGTACATCTTCATTGTTGCAAGCTAACTACATTGCCATATCAGGATTGTTGCATTCATTTAATTTTAAAGGATCTTCCAACGTGTTAACAAGCTGAGCTGTTTCTTCATTAGCACTGATTCCGCCGGAACTGTCACTCTCCCGCCCTATCAGGAAGTTTATTTCATGAGCCTCTCAATGTTAACTTCTTTATAAAACGCCAACTCTGTGCACTATAGTATTAAAACAAAAACACTCGTTCAGATTCCCCATTCATATAGAAGCTTGTTACAGGTTCAACACTGTTATTTTTTGACAATAAGGGTTGACGGACGAGCTGTTTTCAGTAGAAGCATTTCGGACTTTCAACTACAGCTTGGTCCACGATATTAATAAAGCAAGATTAAGCAGAAAGAACCGCGGTCACAAGTTCATCAACTCTATTAAGACGTTCTGCACATGGGTGCGACGAGTGTCACCTATTAATGAAGGGACCTTCCCATCTTGAAGTTTCAAAATTATTACGCAGTTTAAAAATCTTCGGTACCCTGGGTGACCGATGTTATACTGTAGTTGATTTGAATCACTGACTCGAGTGTACCATTATCTATGCGTTTTCAACAAGCAAAAAACATGCTGCAGCCAAGAAAAACATTTTCTCTACTCTCAAACTCGGAATTGGTAAATGGAATCAACAAAGTGCAATTATCACAGCTGCAATAAAACGTCAAAGGTTGACACATATTTCAAGGGCAACAATCTGGTTCATTAACAGAAGCGCTAATTTAGCGCAACTCGAGCGAGCAGCTGAACAGATTACTCACTGAAATCTCGAGAAAAGAGCAAGATCAATGGACGACTTAAAACTGCACCTAAAGGTTGGAACCTAAACTGCCGCTCAGACGTGCAATAAACCGCTGGCACTTGGCTGTGTTGTTTTTATGACTGCGACCGTCACTTAATAAATCATCCGGTGACTAAGTACCTACTAAAATAGTCAATCTGCGGCATATCTTTCAAGAAAAAATGCATCTTTCTTCAAGCCTATGGAAACTTGTTCTTATAGTCTGCTTCACAAACAGTCGACTTGCGTATCTGAAAATGGTGTTAACCAGAGCTCCTCAAAGAAGGCAAGCCAATAAAGCAAACTGATCGCTTGCACGTACAGAATGAAACGTTATCATCACAGCTGGTAAACCTTACAGAGTTTCACGACCAAACGCAAATGTAGTGACTGCGCTGATTCGAATGGCTACGGTTAGGCTGTATTTTAGAAGTGCAAAACTGTCGTGCCAAATTCCAACTTTCCCCAAAAGTCAGTAATTCACAGGGACGTGTCCGAAAGCCCCAATAACCTTGAACGCCTTGTTCACTTGAATCTCAGCACTTGAAAAGGTGGCTGCAAAGACTTCGTGGACCATGAAACGATCACCATTACGTTAAAAATAATGCATGGTGAAACGTGACCCAGACATCGCGCCCGGTAATCACAGTTAAGAAGTAGCAATTTCTGCGCTGCAAGTGTAAGCCTACTCACTCTTACTGTACCCCAAAAAAATCTGAACAGTAAAGCTGATAAATGTTGGAACCTCAGGAGGCGAAAGGCTCCCAACCTTTTAACGGGTGCTTAAGTCTATCAACATTCTGTGCCTTCTTAGGAGAAAGCGCGCTCGGAGGGAACAATTTGACTGCTTCGATCAAAAAAGGAAATTGTTACGATAATCCCCTTTTTTCAAGTTGTATGCAGACATTTTGCCGAAGACACGAGGAACAGATAGAAAACAGCAAAACAAGCTATGGTCTTTGAAGATTCAAGTTTGTTGCGCGAAAATTTCCACCACGTGGAAAACAGCTGGCCAGCTAGTTGGCACTAACCAGAGTTGACTTTTTGCTAAGGTAAATGAGAGCTCACTTTCATACGCCTGCCTGACTGGTGTAATGAGAATTTTCCACCAAATAAAGCAATTGGGTCAAGGGGATTTATAAGCAGCGCGATGCAACCGCAAAATCGAGAACGCGCCCATAGCAGCAACTTCACCACGGCCTCCTTTGGCAATGACACTGAGAAGGATGGACAATGAAGCTATGGAAAATGTACAATCCTCCTACGGCATCAATGGACTTTCTGTATAGTTTGTTATACAATGGGCGACCGCGAGCGAAAGTGTGTCAGACCAATGCTGCTCCAGTTTCGGGATAAAATTTCACCGCGGAGCGGTCATTTGTTAGGCCGCTTACCAAAGGCATTGTGCCGCTAAGAGGCCATCAACAGTATCTTCGGTTAAGTTCCAAGCTGAATGGTTGACTTTTCACACATGTCTTTGACCTGAGCAGCACGACTCACAGGTCTTCAGTCGTCCTTGTTTGAGAGGCAATAATTTCGAAATTAAATTTACCCGTCCGCAGAGCCGACCTTTAAATTGGGAACAAGCAATCAGTAGCGCCATCATAACTAGGCGAACACTGACTTAGACTCTACTTCCGATTGGTCTTGTAGCGCTCTTCGTGTATGACCAAGTGACCTGGGACATAGAGGATGCTCCAATCACCTAGATTCCGTCTTAAAACTATCTTTCCCAAGTTGTGCAACAATAAACCTACCACTGATACTACCACGTCGCGTCAAAAAGTTAACACATGCTTTATGAAGCAGCAGCTTTGCTGGCCTATGCGGTCGCCATCGTCGTGCCAGCTCAAGGCCAAGGATACGGAGCCCAGGTAGGGGAAGCAGCATTGCCTACCTATCAGCCACCGCTTGTACAACCAGTGTCACATTATCAAAGCAGTGGAGGTGCCTCAGGCTACGGAGGTGGAACTACCGGTGCTCCTTCAGCTTACGGAAGCGCTTTTGCGGGTGGCATTGGCGCGCCAGCCTACGGAGGTGCTCCCATGCCTAGTGTGAGCGGCGGAGCCTATGGAGGTGCT
>KN538395.1:799483-875262 GCA_000797535.1 Trichuris suis | reverse complement strand
GTGAGCGGCGGAGCTTATGGAGGTGCTCCTATGCCTAGTGTGGGCGGCGGAGCCTATGGAGGTGCTCCTATGCCTAGTGTGAGCGGCGGAGCCTATGGAGATGGTTCCATGGCAGGAGCTAGTGGCAGCTCTTACGCAGGCGGTTCCACTGGCGGTGGAATGCAATCAGGTTACGGCGGAGGTACCTCAGAAACAGGCTACGGACAAGTACAAGTGCCTGTGTATGGGCAGCCTGCACCTTCGACTCAACCCGGAATTCAATATCCCGTGCTAGTCCCTCAACAACCAATGTGCCCATTTGGTAAGCGTCCCTTAGAAATCACTACGTTGAAACATTTCAGTATTCAGACCCGCAGTGCTTCAAAGCTAGTCCAGAATGTACAATTTCCAACGCCTATCCATTCGAGCGTCGTACGCCTGTTACTTGCAACGAATGCCTGGATTTGTGCTTAGAAAAGCAATTCGGCGAATACCCGTACATATGCAAAAGTGCTGTGTACGATTCAAGCTCAAAATCGTGCGATATTTTTGCCGTCGATGGTCTCAATTCGCCCCAACATTACCTAAAATATCCTGGTCGAAGCATATATAGGTTGGTAATCGTTTAACATAAACAACATGAAGCTATCTGTACATTCAGGCCGACCGGAGTCTGTCAGCCCCACACAACCACTATGGGCCCTCCGGAAGAAGTTCCGAACACTTGTCCGGAAGGACTACAATCAAAAATAGCCGAAATAGCTGGCTATGGTATTCGTAGCAGAGGACAGACACTGCCAGACCACAACGCAGAGGAATGTTCGTTAGCCTGTCTCACTGGGCAAGACAAGTCCGGTAACGGACTTGACTTAAGGGGAAAGCCATGTCGAACAGCCTCCTATTCGACAAGCAATGGTTGTCAAGTCGACTCAAGCGAAGTCGCTCTCAGCGCACTGAACAGTGACACTGATGTGACCACGTTCAAAGTTCTCTGCTTACCCGGTAAGTCAATTCAACTGAAATTTGCTTGTCCTTCAAAGTTTCCCGCTCTTAAGAAGAAGTGGTGACAGACTGTCCTAATAACCTCTACTTCGCTCCTCATCACGTGCTCGTCGGATTTGCCAAACAAGTCGGAACTGCGCAGGACGAGACGGAGTGCATCATGCTATGCGCGCAAGCTTATGAAAGTACGGGCTTCAACTGCGCATCAGCCATGTATTACTACTCGGTAATGGTCGAACAGCTTTGACATGTTGCTGCCGCTAACACAACGCATTATTAGGAAAAAAGTGAAAATTGCATTCTAAACACGGAAGACAGAAGATCACAACCCGAAGTGTACTCTGAAGACGACAGTCAAGTTGTCTACTTCGAGCTCAGATGTGCCAAAAGTACATAATAAATAAACAGCCCAATTAGCCCACGACGCCATTCAGTTCACTCTGAGGCATTTGTTCTAGGACGACTGAAGTACGCGAAGTCTCGATTCATGAAAGACTCTCCTGTGGATGACGATTGGACCGAATGGAGTAACTGTAAATCGCCTGATGATCAGCAGGTACGCTACCGTCGATGTGATAAGAAGGACATACGAGAGTGTCCATCTCAAAGGAGAAAATGCAAAATAGTTGCCAGCGGTGAGAACTGGTTGCAAACAAGAGTTCGATAAAATTTTGTCCACACCGTTTCAGCAAAAAAACAGGCAATAATAATGAAGAAAAGGAAGAAGCAATAAGCTAAACGGGATTCCGCTAAGAAGGCCCCGCCGATTTCGTCCAAAGTTCACGTCTCCAAAGGAGACGACTGTACAGATCACTTGATATTTGAAGACCTAAGGGACGACCTCCCCTTGGTAGGATGCAAACCGTTTTTAACATTTTAAGAACCCAAACTTGATGAAGTTTCCGCGTGCTTGTTGTTTAATTTACTGTTGAACGAAAAAAGAGCACCGTCCTTTAAAAAGCACACAGAATCGGTTTTTCAACGCACTTGCATCCTTTGCGCGCGCACTCCCGGGCAAAGCAACCTCAAGTAGACATGAACGCTCACGATTAATAAGGCAACAGAAAATGCAGAATCTTAGGAAACATAATGACAAAATGTTAAAGCAATACGCAGCTTTCTACTCTCAGCTGACCACTTTAGAATGCCTTCTGCAGTCCCATAAATGGTGCATTCTACATATTTTACCGGCATAAACACGGAGGCAAAAAGTTTTCGTAACAAGTGAAGATGAGACTAAAAGGTAAATTATGCAATGCATGCCAACATTCTAGTTGCTTCAAAAGTGCACTGAAATCAAACGCCTCTCTGCTGGGAAAGAAATCATTTCTGGCAACGAACTACGGAAACGACCTATTATTACTTCCGAATGGAGAACAGCAGAGAATCTTAAAAGATCGCCTACTCTGTTACACGAAAAGAGAATGGATCGTTAGGTCAGTGCCTGTTTATCAAAGTCACTTCAACTAGAAGCGAAAGATGAGTTGAAATTATTCAGAAAACAGTGAGATTCAAAAAACTGGACAATTTGCGACACGATAGAAACTGTAACTAGATTAGCTTATTAGAATTAACTGCAAGATGCGAAAATTACGGTAAAGAGACTGAAGGTCTAATGGACGAGCAGGTTATTAGGAAATAGTGTAGCATAAATAAATATTTTCTTACCTTTACTGTTCTCTCTGGTTTCATGCCGAAGATTCACGAGTAACCTCGCATGAGCACAAGCCTGGAAGCATGCCGAAAAAATCAGCATAGACAGGGTAAGACTACAAAACAAAGCTTTCTACCTCGTTAGAAATAAAACGCTTTTATAACATTTCACCTCACGCAAAGAAGAACGAAAGCGTCGCCCTGAAAAAACAAGTATTCATGCCCATTTGAAAACCGGTCACCAAAAACAATTAAAATAAAAACAACTGCCAACACCAGTACAAATAAGAATAAACAGCGATTCAACTAGCAAGACAATCACTCTGTTAACATAAAGCAGTAAAAAAGCAAGCCTTCTCGCACAAAGCAGCGATCCTTAACAGAAAGATGTTTGCTAATGCAGCACTAAAAAAGGGCGCGTCCTTCAATTCAGGAAATGAGCACTTCTCACCTACTTAAAGACAATTTAAAATGCATTATCGCTTTTCAGTTAAACTGCACAACAGCATTTAATTTACAAGTGGAACAAAGAGTACAGAAAAGGGTAACGCGTGTAGATTGGCGGTGCGCAAAACATGAAACTCTAAAAACAAAGCAAAACACAGCGTCCTGAATACATTGACCAATTTTTTAAAGTCGAGGTCGTGCGTCATCCCCAAAATCAGTAGACAGGCATCATCGCAAATTCAACCAGCAAAACTGGTTCAGTGATGTCAGAGCAACGGCGACTGAATGTTCCATTAAGACGTCATCTTACGGCCAGCGCCAATGATTATACTGCACGAGACTGCATTACGAATGGATTGTGATCAACAAAAACAATTTCAACGCAGTGTTGTAGTTCTGCACGACAGCAAAGTTACTCTTGTTCGGACTATTCACATAAGTTTTGCACATTGCTTGACCAGTACGCCATTACTTTTCTTTTGGAAGTCATTTCACACGTGTCAAACGGCTGACTGTTGACTAAACGTTCTCGTCGCTTTTCACTATTTGCACGCAAAACGGAACAACCATTCTTAATGACCAGGAAAGATCCATTCACGCATCGCTCACCAATTAGTTCATTTCTGCTGGCGCTCGCAACTGCCTATGAGGCTGTAAATGCGCATTCAACGCTACAAATGGAAAGTCGATCTTGATGGAAGAATAACACAGGTAACATACTTCTAGACAAAGTTTATAAAAACCACTTCCCAATAGACTGTATATGACAAGCGCGCACAGAACACCTCCGAGGTGCTCCTGCCTAAGGCAGAACGACGCCTCGTTTTCAGATGTTTACGATCACAGAATCAAAAATACATTCTACGAAAAGCATAATGTATTAAAAAATCAACCCGTCTGAAAAAGTGACTCCAAAGCTGGTTGACTGAATAGTCGATTAAAGCTGCTTCGCACCTATGCAGCGAGTACAGA
The DNA here is from genome assembly GCA_000797535.1 of Trichuris suis. Taxonomy (NCBI): domain Eukaryota; kingdom Metazoa; phylum Nematoda; class Enoplea; order Trichinellida; family Trichuridae; genus Trichuris; species Trichuris suis. The sequence continues at coordinate 871,209 of KN538395.1, read as the reverse complement.
AAGCCCCTCTTCGCTTGGCTCAGTTTGTCGAAGATTAAACGCAACTGGTCGCTGGAGTGAAACTTTTTCTTAAAATAACACAAAAGTCGATTACATGTTGACTTATACAAAATTGGAAAAACCTCACTTCGTCCTGTAACAAAGCTTTTCGCCACTAAACAGACGAATGCATCAGTTTGAAAACAGAACACTTCTTCGATCTTTCGCGAATCGAAGGCGCTGTTTTCAAAATACACAATTTGCCTCTCTAATGGCAAAAGGCTTTGTTACAAAACGGACACCATATGGTCCCATTCCTAATAATTCTATTTTTGGTAACAATCTCATTTTCAACGCAATCGGAAATGCATTATCGCAGCGTCAAAACTGACTAAAAGTCAGTCCACTCTACGGCGCAATATGACGTCAAGTTGACGCCACATTGAAGTTCTTCCAATCGGACTTATATTAGCAAAGGAAAAAGAAGAACAAAACCAAAAAAGACAAGAAACTTCGTACCTTGTCAGGCCATATCTATCGTGAGGACAAGTCGTTAGCACCTTGTCCATTGAACTTGAGTAGATGGACCGTAGCCTCGTTCATTTCTAGCGGCCACTCGAAATATAAAACGCGTATTGTTTCGTCTCCCTTTGCACATCTGGTCGAGAAATGAGACGGATACGAGACAATTTCTTTGATTGCCCATGTAAGCACGCGCAAAAGTCAAACGCGACGGCAGAGCTTAAACAGTTTCAAAATGCCTAATTTGTACTCAACAAAATGTAACGGACACGTACCTGTAGCGCTGTTTCTAGCCGCTACAAAAACGGAATACTCGTTGATGACGCCGTACGAATCAGCAGGCGGTTCCCAAACTATGAAGGCACCATCGCTTTGGCTGTTCACTTTTACTGATTGGGGAGGACTGGGATAGCCAGCAGTGTGCGTCTTGAAACACGCCACATCAGACCATGGACCAGTGCCGCACGCATTCGAAGCAGCAATTCGGAAACGATAAATCGTACCACCTTCCAGTGTTGCTTTCTTCATGCCATTAGTCAACTTTTGAAAAGCCTTTTCGTCCAGTAAACCCTTAATGGACCAGTATGCTTACAAAGTAAACAACATTTTTTGCTGACCGTCACAGTAATCTGCTTTTCAAGTTCACATTCACAGTAGGTGGAAATACGCGCCCAGTGCTTCTTCACCACTGCGGCAAAGCACCACACTGGATTACTGGGTCGACGTTCAACGGAAGTTGTTTGGTCGTTTGGCGCAAAGATTTCCGCTAAAATTGCATTCATTTGGAAAAATGAATCTCTACTTCAAATACGTACAATTTGCTGAAGGTTTGGCAAGTGGTACTGAGGCTTTCGCGGTGTCCGGTGCAGAGGACGATGGACCAGATGCATTATCATCTTTTATCCTTTTAATAGCAGGTTCACTCAACGTCTTTTCGAGAGATTTCTCGCTGAGAGCCTTTTTCAACACTGACGTATCTCCCGCAACTTCGAGTACAGGCGGCAAGTCGGTTCCCCAAAGCTAAAAGCGCGATCAAGTGGCCAACATAGCAAGTAATACAACTGCAGAATGCAAAAACTGAGCAAATGGGTGCTTACTTGGCTATTTCTCGCACTGCTGCCGCTGGAGAATACGTCATAGTGATTCCTTCGGCTTAAGCCGTCGAAACGGACTAGCTTCTGTGCACTGCCAGGACTCGTCTTACCCGGCGACAGCACGATTGTTCTTCCGTCCAACGTTCTAATTTGCTAAAAATGACAACTGACGCTGTATTGCAAAAGGAATACATGACCTACCGGAGAAACGGAGCCATCTGATTTGCATAAAAGGCGAAGAACTCCAACTTTTGTGTTTGGCTGCACCTTCTGGCCGTTTGTCAACCGCATTTGTCCCTTACACGCTAATGACAGCAATAATAGCTGAACGATCAAGTTTGTAAATTGACTGCTCACCTTCCATATTGGAGTATGACTAAAAGAGTTGTCCGTAGCAAACAAGCATACATGAAATAAACATTAAAGCATACCTGTTTTTCTGAGCACTCATTCTCAGCGTCGCTGTTTTCCACCTTCTGAACTTGGATAACATATCGTTCGGCTAAATGATTCCATGAATTAGACGCATAAGAAGAACCTTACAAGGCTGATGTCTTACCATTGGGTAAAGGACGCCAACATAGTTCCACGGAGTTAACAGCTGAGCAAATCAAAGACGGCTGCGAAACGACGTTCGGTTTTGCCGTATCCAAATACCACATATCGTTATGGCATGTTCGATTTTTTAGTAAATCTCGATCGCCTAAGCGTCCGGACCAGATGTACATTCTCGAACCAACAGCCACTGCACAGTGACCGGCGCGTACCCGCGGCTTCGCCTGTTCGGAGGTTATCTTTTTTAACAATTCCCAACGCAGTTGCTCTAACAAATTGTCAAACTGCAAAGCGGCAAAACCAGCGTCAAGCAGACTGAGACTAACCAAGATTGAGACAGGTCAAAGTATTGGCACACTTATATGGTTTTTTCGATTCAGCGTTTGACTGCTCGGCCGGTACCCAGCCACCGAAAATGTACATTCTATACGAAGATAGAACATAAGAAATGTTGGTTCCATCAAAAGAGTAAAAACGTAATGCCCTACCTGTTGCCAATGACGCTGGCGGAATGCATTGTTCTTGGACTGGAAGGTACGCCGGAAATTTGCGGCGAAAACCAAGACATGCAACCTGAGAAACATTTGGCCACCTGAGCAACACACAAAAGAAGAAATAGGCATTCTTACTAATATCCAATATCCACACGTCACCAAGCGGATGCTCACATGTACCACCGTAGATGAAAAGCTGAGGTTTGCCACCTGGATCGTAAAAACAAGCAGAATGAGATTCTCTTGGAGATGGGCTGCTGCCGAAAATTCTTGGACAAGACCATCTCATACCAAATGAGCCGAGGCGTAATTCAAGCACGTAAAGGTCATTCAGAAAGCTTAAAACATAAATGTATTCACTCTCCACTATTCATTCGCGCCAAGTGACAGTACCGCAGTTGACTATTCAACGGATGAGGGCCATCGTTGGTCACTCCGCCGAAAAGGTAGATCCGACCGTTGCCAAGCGTTAGTGAGTGCCCCATTCTTGGACAAGGAGGTGGTCTCCCGTTTCTTGCGCAAACGGGAGTCACTTTTTTCCACTGCCACGAGGAGCACTGTAAAATGGAAGCACGAATTTATGAATAAGGCGTACGGCAAAACGATGCACACTAAAGCCGACGACATGCAAAGGATTTTAACGGACCCGTTGAGGAGGAAAAAAGGCAGAATAGAAAACATACTAATACAATGGAACAGCGGCAATTACTTCAAGTTCGTACAAACTTCCACTGTAGTGTCCTGACGCCAAAACACCGCCAAACATGAGCGCTCGCGATCCTTCGCTGACCATTGCAAACGAGGCGCGTCCTGCTGGTACGTCGCCATGCACTTGAGGCTTAAACCATTGACGAGAGGCTAAAGAGAACAACAAGTTTTACACATCCGCCATCTATTGCAAACGTACCAACGTGGAAAACCACCAAATCGTCTATAACTTCACGATCTTTTCCGCCAAAGATTATCATTAAATTTTTGACGATCACAGCGCAGTGACTGTGCCTGGTGCGAGGCAGTATGCCTGCGTAGTCCGTCAGTTTGGTCCACTTAACGAAAGTTGGCTGAACATGGCTTTGTTCCTCCATCTGCGGTGCAACTTCACTCATTTTCGCATCAATATTTCGACGAGAGTTTTAAGGCTACCTGTGAACAAGCCAAAGTGTTAAATGGCAGTGCCACTTTTTGAAGTGTTATCTTAGAGCTAAAGTCGTCAGAAAAAGAGTTCCGCAAACAGATCTGATTCATAAGAACTTACGGTTGGCGTTAAGGAATCAACAGAATTGATAGAGTACAACTCAAATTTACCACTATGATTTTAATTCAGTCTCACTTGTTTTCAACAATCAAGAGCAAAAGCACCAAAGGAGAACAAGGAATGATTGAAGAAAGTAACAACATGCTAAAAGCTTAATCAAAGTTATGTTACGCTCAAAGAGTACAATCGCAACAAACTGCTTGAATAAGCAACTCGAAGCTGTTCAGCGAAACAGGTAAAAGAAAAATTATATCCTACCTGGGAAGGTAACAATGTTTAATTGCTCTGTTGGCTGCCAGTTCGGCGGTCATTAGTCGGCTAATGGAGACGAATGAAGCTACAGAAAAATAACAGTGCATACAGTTATCGCAAAGGCACTAAAGCAGAAAAAACAAAGGGGAATATATTTCCCGAGAATAAAAAGATTCACCGCATGAACGCTGGAAAAGCTTTAATGTAGAGAGAATAAGAAGTAAAAAAAAAATGGCCAGCGTAAGATATGAAAATGTGCACAGTAAGGCAACCGGAAAAATCGCTAGAGTTACAATTGCATTAAAATGAGCATAACGAATTTGTAAAAAAAAGAAAGACTATGAACATGCTCAAAAATTGCTCCAAAAGGAAATCGTCATAACTGTCGGCATGGTATACAAAAGGACGGTTATTTTCTTTGTCCAGTGGTTGAATGTTTCTGCGTTTGGCGGTTGAAGTTGAAAAACTCGTTGCAACAGAGATGAACAGGCGAGTGAGCTAATAGTCGAATGGATGGCTAAAGAAAGAACGAAACAGTTGACACCAAATACCATTAAGAACACTCACTTCCACAAGACGTTCTAAGTTGGAAATTAATTACCTTTCTGTTGCAGAGCGCTTCGCCCGAGCATTGGGCGACGGTAGATTGTGAAGAGAACTGGTCTGGTCCTGCAGCCATCGAACCTGCGTTGCTGGACCATAACCTTTTTGATTTCTGGCAGCTATGCGAAATATAACGGCTGGCGGGGTGGAGGACATGTCCAAAAATGCTTGATCGACAGTTGGTAGACCGACAACACAACTTGAGTCGGGACCAATGTATACACGTACAAATGTTAACTGAGAATTTGGATCTAAAAACAGATGGACAAAACAATAAACTATGACACAATGATCAATATTACTATTTGGTGAATTTTTGATTGCTAAATAAACGGAATACTCTGTGATTTCGCCAGCGCAATTCAACGGAGGCTCCCATTTCAGGTGCGCACCATCCGAGCACCGCGTCACCCGTATGGAAGCGGGTGCACCGGGAAAACCCGGAACGCATGTCCTGAACGTGGAAAACTCAGACCAAGGACCACGACCGCAAGCGTTCAAAGCAGCAACACGAAATCTGTAGGCCACACCAGGCAACAGATCAACCTGAACCATGTTACTTTTCTGGCTTTCAAACAATTCAGGGTCCACGTGCTCCTGAAGCATAAAAGAGACCACTGAGAAACGGAAAACCAACTGCTATAACAAAAATTTCAACCATCAAAGTTGCCTCCATTTGAGAGTCTCTTGGAATGTAGTAGGAGCATACAGCACACGATGTCGTTTTAACAACTGCAGCAAAACACCAAGAACCGACATCCCAACGCATTGGTGCCACTGCCGCAACTTTCGAACGTGAAAGGTAACCTACAGATCGCAAGGCTTAACTTTTGCTATTGTCCAAATTTGTCACCTACCAGTCGCAGCACTTTTATAGTTTTGTTCGTCAGAATGCACGCCAGACTCAGTCTTTATCACTAGGGGATCGTCGTCTCCAATCATGGGATCTTCCATTCCAAGGGAATCTGTGTCGTTTCGCGGTTTTTTCGCGCAACTTGGATCATCGACATATTTGAACGTTTTCGAATCGTTGCTCGCCTCGTCAGTGCACTGTTGCACTCTGTTCGCTAACTCTGCATTCGCAATCTCCAAAACAGGAGGCTTATCGTAGATAGACTCTTGAAACTAAAGTTTGCAGTTGACATAAGTTAACCCAATGGCATGCGGGGAGCTCATTAAGACCAAAGCAACAGATAAGTGACCAAATTCCTACCTCAACATTTTCGTTTCCCGCAGTAGTTCCAGTTGTAGTCGGATCGTTAGCAGCAGCAGAACACACCTCCGGCGAAGACTTTTTCGCGCCAAGCAGACGAAGAACGTTGCCTGCTGAACCTGGTGAATTCTTATTGGTCATCAGTATAAGCGTGCGTCCATCGGCTGTTTTAATTTTCTGCAAAAATAACACTACGCAATTAATCAGAGTACAACATTATTTTTTGTTGTCTTCTGAGTAATCAAATAAAAACAAATCTCCTATTACGGGTCGGGCTGCTCAAACAACTATCAATTAAAAGCTATTTATGTTAATTACCCAATTCAACTCACCAAAGAATAGAATCAGTTATAGCAAAATTATTCAAGCAATTATAAACGCTTCAGTTTATCGGCATGTAAGACGACCCTCTATCTTGGGACCACTTAGCAACATACTTCCTCCAATAATTAATGTCATAGTTTTCGCCTTTAAACTGCGACTACGCACATCAATCCTACTTCATGCAAGAGAATGACAGCTTAATGAATAGAATATAGTCTCAATGGATAAAAGCAGAGTAGTGCAATCTTGGCGCGCACGAATCATGGATAGAATAGGAATTCCAACTTACCGGTGCTAGAATAGCGCCATCGCGCGTACGAACGATACGAAACATGGTAGCTTGTCCGACCTTCGCGCCACTGACAACTCTCTGTCCATTCGCAGAGGTATGACCACCGAAACCTGGTTTCAAAAGGATTACTGTACTGAAAACTAACATTTAAAAAGCTAACCATCGTCAGCGGTTCGGAGGCCAACAACGGACGAGTTCCTCATCTTGACTTCCTACAAGCAATATTAAGAAAGTTCCATCAAACAGGCTCGGGTAGCAGACATACTTGACCGTTGCTGCTTCCTCCTTCCGGATCCTCTGCGGCTGGCTCAGTTGAGTCACATTTCTGCAATTGGAGCAGATATGCTTCCGCTAAAACGATCAGGTAACAGTAGCAACAAATTTGAACACCTCACTCACCAGTCGGTACGCTTTGCCAGCAAACTTCCAACGAAGAGAACGTGGCCCTGCTCAACTGAACGCGCGGAGGGGCAGGCGGTTTCGCTGTTTCAAGGAACCACATATCTTTACAGCACACTTGATTATTCCATGCTTTTCGGTATCCATCTCGACCAGACCAAATGAATAAACGAGAATTGATTGCCACAGCACTGTGCCCAGCGCGAGCGCGCGGAACTGATTCGTCAAAGCACTCCGTCATCAGCGATTCCCAATGAAGTGTATCTGTTTTTTAAAGAAGAATAAAGTATACGTCAATAGAACTTTTACCTGCCCTTACCTAAACGAAGACATGCCAATGAATTGGTACATTTCCATTCCTTTTCACACTGAGTATTTCTGTTTTCATCCTCTCCCAGCGGGACCCATCCTCCAAAAACGTACATTCTGCAAGAAAGACGTTAGTAACAGATAAGCAAAATAAATCTGTCATACTTATTGCCAATTATGTTTGCGGAATGCAGACTTCTGGGCTGTGGTGGAATGCCGCCAATCTTCGGTGAATGCCAAGTCATGTTATCTATAGATTGCTTGTAAGGCAGTACAAACAGTGAATGAACAACTCAACTGATTTCCAAAATCCAAAGATCGCCAAGACGGTGGCCACTCATTCCTCCATAAATGATCAGTTGCGGTTTGCCACCAGGATCAAAGAAGCAGGCAGAATGGGATTCCCTCGGAGGAGGGGGGTTGCCGTAAACAGCAGGTATCTCCCAACGCAAACTGTTTGTACCAAAACGCAAGTCAAGCGTGTATAAATCGTTTAAGTATCTTAATGATGCCGACAAGTACTATAAGCGGTTCAAAATGCGTTGCCAACCTTGGCAGATTAACTTTTGGGTCGTTGCTATCGTTGGCCAAACCACCGAAAACGTAAATAGTGTGATTGTTCACCAAAGTGAACGAGTGTCCCAATCTTGGACATGGTGGACTACCCTCCTTAGGGTTGTGCGGCTCAAGACGACGCCATTCCCACTTAGATGCCTGCAATTAAACCCAGTATGCAGTTTCAAACCACTACGTGAAAATATTACGGTTTACTGAAAGCTCACTCAAAGAAAAATGACTTTATACGATAAATGCAATGATCAGACAAACCGAATGGTAACTCTGCCTACAGCAAACTGGAGGTGGTAAATCGGATAGCAGGGAACCACTACTTCCATTCCAAGGTGAGGCAGTGAAAATCAAAGGTGACGTTGAAAAATATCCCCGCTTTAACACGTCACGAGAATCATAGTCTATGAAGTCTACAACTAAAGTCAAAACTCATCATAGCCTACAACTAAATGAACTAAATCCTGACGCCACCTCTAACCGATTGAAATATTGCTATTTGAACTTGAATACCTACAGTAGGAAAAATATACCAAGAACAGAATTGCGGCAAATCTTGCCTTTTTTGCTTCGTTTAAACAAGAGAAGAAAACTTTCCGCTAACAACGAAATAAACGGAACCATTATTTCCGACATGCATTGTGTCAAGCTGCGATTAAACATGTAAATCCACTTACTTGAAGTTCGTACAGATGATTGCTATAACGGCCAAATTCAACCATGCCACCAAAAAGTATAATGCGCGTCCCATCACACATAATCCCGTATGCCGCGCAACCCGGTGGGATATCGCCGCGCACGGCTGGAACGAACCACTGATTGGTCACTGAAACGTTTAAGCGTCAGACAGCACGCCCAATCGACAAACATTACAAACTCACTAGTATTATACACGTGCAATTCGTCAACAATGCCTTCGTTTCCACCACCGAAAACGATCATCAGTTCCTTGATGGCAACGGCGCGGTGACCGTGCCTCGGGCGTGGCGTCGGACCTGATGAGTTTATTACCTTCTTCCACTTGACAAACGTCGGTTGAACAGCTCGATGGGCTACCATTGTCGTCAAATAAGGATCCTGGAACATTAACAAAGATACAAGCCTTCCAAAAGCGGCGGACTCTTCCGACCTCTGGTACAGTATTCCAACTGCTGCTTGGTAGCCTGATTATCATTATTGTTTTGGTAAATAGAGATTTCAGCTGTATAATTTTCACCGTTTACGATCGGCTACCTCCCCAAACTTTTTTCTGAAATTCAGAATCGGACACGTTGCACGCGGTTGTACAAAAATACTGTTTTAGACGCGAAACAATTATATAGTTTATCATGGGTTTCCTTCACGCTTTAGCATTGATAAAATCACATAATGCGCGAAAGGAGAACAGTAACTTCGAAAGGAAAAATAAAAATCATGCGTATGCTGGACTGGATCAGCAAAAGTCGTTTCAATAAAATAAATTTTTCGAGCGACGAAGATTACGTTAAGACAACTTATCAGCTTCAATGACAGTGAAATGCTATTCGACTGCAGAAGTCATTACAAAAAGAGTACGTGCGCATAACGATTTGGAAGTGTAGCAGCAGCCTACTGCAACTGAAAGGAATGCTTGAAAACATTCAGCGACAGGTATTTTGATCGCAAAAATGAATTGTAAAAATTAAGGAAGAATGCGTTCTTCAAAAAAGCCCTATCAACAACATCAATTAACTAGATACTGTGGAAGAGGTTTAGCAAACAGTAATGGTCCCTACGAATCAAAACGATCAACCTAATTACAGTAAACCATATACAACGTCGTGGCAGAAGCACTTATTTTATTGCAGTTTCAACGTTTAAGAAGCAAAAATACGTGCAATTTAGTTAGTTATTCGTTGGTTATTGTTGCTTAGAGCTGTATAATGCCGTTACTTTGTAGAATGAACGAAATAGCGGATTTCTTCACTCTGACCCTCTGAACGGTCTATAAATTTCCAAGTAACAGCGTTAAAACCAAACGGTGGTATTTGATCAAAGTATTGACCATACGAATTTGTTGCACATTCAGGGTTACTTATCTATGCAACGTCAAAGTGGTACTTTTGCAAATCCATTAATGCCTCCCATTGATCGCAGATTCAGTTTAACGGGAGATGCCAACTCTTAAACTGCGCCTTCTAATAGCCAATGGATAAAGCTCAGACCTAACATTGGCACAAGTATAACTAAACGATCCCTCTTCTATGCAAAAGTTTTGCCATTTTACCGCCAGCTTTGCCGTGATGATCATGCTATTATTCTTTCTTTAAGTGACTCCTTTAATGCAAAAGCATGTGCGCATGAGACAAAACATCGCAAGCTTAAGGTGATTTAGTTGCACAGCCATATTGTCTACGGGATTTTTTCAAAGTTAGGGTTTACTGAAAGGTGGTTTGGCCGCTTCGAGTACTCTTCACCCGCTGCCGCCGGCACAAACGCTTTTCAGCATTAACATATAATCCGTAGCATTTGAATTGATTTTATTCGGCGGAAATATAATTCAACAGCTTCCCGCCATGCTCTCACTTTAAAAAAAGAGCGAACAGATGGACCTTAAAAAGTAAATGAAACCGTTCACAGCTAAGCGAGAAACAATTTAGAATTGCCCAAATTTGATGAACACATGCGACCAGCGTTCTCAAGCTAATCGTCGCTACTTGGTCAATGGGCAATTCGATTTTTAAGTTTAACGCAACCAAATCAAGCTGTTTCAAAAAACCGGTTACATATTACTTATCACGAAAATCAATGTTCAACGTCCTCAGTGCATTACTTGAAATGTAGCACAATGAACACTTCATTTCACCTTGGACAAACTGTTTAACTGACAGTCTTTCAATTGTATCACAAAGGACAAACCAATAAAGAGAAGAATTCAGCAATCATTCTGAAGAGATCCTCCAGCGAAGGCGTTTATGACAAGTACACACCCATTTATGGTACTGTCAGCGCCTACAAATTACGTTTCTTTCCTTATCCTTGGGACAACATTGCAGATGAAACTAATGAATTGTTCTACCATGTGACAGACATATCCTATGCCCTGTTGCATACTAAACATAGGTATTCATTTTACGGAATTGTTGAGGCAGATCATTGGTCAGGCAGCGAACCTTCCCGGTTGCATACACGCAGTCGGCAGGTCGTCAACCTTTTCAAAAACAAATTAATATTATTCGGCAACAGCAAGAACATAGCTAATTCATTAGCATGACTCTCAAGATAACTACTTGGAACATTAAAACATTCTGGCGGTAAAGAATAACGACAACCATAATGCCTTCTCATTTCGGCAGCAACGTGCCCTATCCATGCACTGCTAGATGTGTTGAAGTAATTGTTTTAGAAAACTGACCTTCTGTACAAGCTGCTCCAATACGGCAAAACAGTCATCCAAGAAAATAACATGCTTAACGTGAAAATAGGAATATCAGGGTATTATCTGCAATCCTTGAAAGCGTAGTGCGCCCACTACTACAGCAGGTATATACCGTCGATTTAAGGATCAGAAGCTCAATAAAGCAAAACGGCGGAAGGGGAGGAATGGTGGGCAAAAGGTTGAGAATCTACGCGCCCCACGCGGATGAAGCTATCAATACATGACGCTAACTGTTTTTGATATGCAGAAAATACGCGTAATGCGTCCAGTCAACAAAACGCGTAATCTATCAGCTTCTTGCCTTTTATATGCATCAGTGACAATCAATATAGGCAGTGGAACCATTGTCTGCAGGTTAACAACTGACACTGACTTGACAAGATGCACATTGACTAGTTTGAAGATGCCATCTACAAACTGGCGCTAGAATACTTAACAAAGTTATCGAAAGCGTAGCTAATATCTGCATTAAGCCATTGATTGTGATTGATAGAAGTTAGCATTCCCACTAGCAATGTCCCGCGTTGATTCACTGCCCTTCCTTAAAATTAACTAATGCTAGAAGAACGATTTGCCTATTAAAGGTTGAATTGCGCGGCTCAATGGTCGTTATCAGAAAAACTATCACACAACCAATTCACTATCTCAGTTCTGCCAAAGAATGGGAATTTGGTCTTTGTCTGGTTAACCCCTCGTTGGAAAGTGCCATTCCGTGCGCACAGTCCAAAACTCAGGTTGGATAGATGAGGCTGAAATAAACGAGCAAACATAATCACTTATTCGACTATCTGACGTCAGATCAGCAACTTTTCGTTCAACGTGTTTTAATACGAGATATCGGTGATACAAGCAGAACATGTATGCGCTTACCTTGAACACGCAGTCGATATACCGCTTTTTCTTTCTCAGCCTTAGACGATAAAAGTTCAGGTTGGAGGATGCATACTTGTAAGGCATTAACAATTTTCCTGCGCGTGCAGAGCCCTCCTGATTAAGCGCTCATGCATTGTTAAAATAAGAGAGAGCTTGCATATGCGATCGTCCAACCCCGTATCAATTTCAAACTTCGCATCCAACTATCCTTGGCATTGCGGTGTAGATTCCGGCGCCCCGGAGTCCAAAGACTTTTCCTGTGATCCTTCAGTTAGCAAATAAATTTGGGGCTTCAAGTTCATCTTGATGTGATGCTCCCCTTTCTTTTCCGTTTGCAATGAATCTTCAGCTTGCTTTTGCAACTCAGCTGAACTTTCCGTTGTTTCCTCAAGCGACTGCGGAAGCCTGTCTTGGTCACAGCTTTGCTCATTGTCGGCCGATGGTGGCCTTCCATGTTTGTCAATGGAACCTCGTTTCAGCAGCTCCAGTTCGTCAGCGGGCGTTCCTCCCAACTTTTCGCTCATTCTACGACGGGCGAGGTGGTGGGATGCTGAAAACGCGGATGATCAAAAATTAAGTGAAGCAAAAACTGCGTCCCTCAGGAAAACGGCACACCAACAGACTACTCGATCGTATTTCAATTGAAAAAGGAGAACAAACTCATAGAGCAGCAACCTAGGCTATAGACAATCTGTCCTTCGATGGCTCATGGCGAGCAAAAATCTTCAGCCTGAACGAAGAACAGATGCATCGCGACGCTGTTCTAAAAGAGTGCAATTATTTCCCCTGAGAGTTGGCGGGGTCCAATCGTTTCCGTGAGACTTCGATTCTAAACGAACAAACTAGCAAATGAACCATGGTAAATAGCCATCTGCAAGCCATCCCAACGGACAGCCAATGCGACTAGTTTATTCACTTTATGATCGCTTCAAGCGACATTTCTTGAATGGGCATCAACCAAAGTGCTACCGTCAGTACTAATCCTACGTGGCCAACTTATCTTTCAACTGTGAACCATTGGCACCTTCCCAGATGCGCACCTTCTGAAACGGCTTTTCTATTTTCATTCACTGACTCCCAGCCAAGTTAACTGGACGAAAAATAAAAATTGTCCTTCTTCACTTTTAACGCTACCGCTGTTTCATTCAACTGAAAATAATTCGACATTTTAACTTTCGAACAGGCCGGTTGCAACTCTTTTCGAAGGAGACCCCCAATTATAGTAGCAGGTGCTATTATACGTACATTCGATGACTTTCTTGGCCGCTAAAAGTTCACGCTTTAGTGGTAAAAATTAGGAAGTGGTAGTTTGCACCACTAACAGATGTTGAAAAAGCGACAGTGAGGATATGCAATGGAACCTATTTTGTCTTTAGTGATGAACAGCCAGAGGATGATAAACATCTGTCAACAACATGTGCAACATCAATTTTGCCGAACAGGTCACTTTCTTGCAGCTATGCGGCATTGGCAAAAGTAATTTACTTAAAAGGCGGATCGATAAGGCAATGAATTCGTTAAGTTGGTGCATACATTCCGCATAAGAAATCTAAGCTGCTGCATGGAGGAATTCGGTTAGAGCAACAACGCTGTGTAGATAGTGATCTTAACGGTAGTCTTAATTTCGAGCTAAGAAGCCTACGATTGGGGTAGCGTTTCAAGTTGCCCTTTCTAACACCTATTCAAGAGGCGGCTTGCACATGCGCCATGTTTTAACCTTTTCACTTCATCACGCGTTTGAATTGAACGTCCATGTCTTAAATTAAGGCGACTAAACCTTCCAGATGGACCATAGCTGTTCGTCGAAACGGAATGTTCACATTCACTGTTTTCATCAAAGCAGACTAAAGGGAAGCAATCTACGGTTAACTCAATTATTGAGCAGCCAAATCGCGTTTTCCGCAACGTCGGTTCAGCACTTCAAGAGAAGCTGGACGCATTTAAAACTTCTGCGTCGCTGCTGCTCACCTAGCCGATTACGGCATCAATTGTACTTGTTACCACCTTCAGAATGACACATCCAAGGTCAACATTACTTCTTGTTTACGTAAGGCAGTGTCAGGGTAGCACAATGCAGAGAAGACTAAGCATAAGAGGATCCAATCAATAGAGACTAGAAAAAGACAAATACAGCGATTTACAGATGTGATCAGTATAATAAAATAGGGTGCACAGGAACACCTGCCTAATATGACCTTGGTGAAGTTACGCAAAGCTCTAAAAGCTGGCCAAACGTTTTCCTCATTTCCCAAACCAATGCGCCTCCTGACTATGCAGACTTTAACCGACAAATATGAGATAGCAAATGCTCAAATCAAAGCAGTAAACAAGTGGCTACTGCTAATTAGTTGAAAAACGTGAAGTGACGAAAACGGTGTAGCAATTGCTTAAGTGAAATAAGTCCCGCGTTCAGCTAGCTAAGGGAAGATCAATGAAATTGGGATGTGCAAAAAGAATTTCGTGCGCCGACGCCAGAAGTAGCAGAAGGTCCCATGATTGCTAATGGAGAATAATTATCGGTTTAAGTTAAAAAAGGGTTTAACAATAGGCTACCGTGCGGCATTTTACCTTCACAATGAAGAAAAGATGTGCAGGACGTTATGAGAACAGAGCAACAACATGAAACTTTACTCTAACCGTATTACACGGCCAACGATCTACCTCATTCCTAAAGTTACATTCTGCTGTTCGACTGTTAGATTTTAGCGATCGTCTGGGCTGTCACATTGACGCTCACACGAAAAGTCAAGCAGGAAGTAAACTGCCGGATCACTTTACCCACTTCCACCTTTAGGACAAGCAGAGAGAACAATAGATATATTACATAAAAAATATCCGGCAAAAATATGGAACATTTTCAATACATGCTGTCATTGCTCTCCAAACTGTCAGAGGTGCAAAAGAGCAACAGTGACAGATACGGACGCTTGAAGGGACAGATGCAAGTAGGCGGCCGGACAGTCTCTATGGGCATAATTATATCCAATTCCGCTTTGCTCTGGCCCATTTCCACTTGTCACACTCTGCCATTAGAAGCAATCGTTTTACTTGCTCCCATGCGAGCAAGAATTGTCGTTTCGGCAGATCAATGCACTCGACGACGCCAAATAAAGCAAAAAAGCTAATATGCATGCAATCATAACGTTTAGTTTATTACGGAGAGATGAAGAAATGGTGATTTGTAAGCGACGCATGAAGCTTACCGGCCGAACCAGCATGCCGACTACGCTTTGAAGCGCAGCTATGTTCTGACGGACAACGGACAGTGTTCCAAAGCGGACCACGGTGAACTGGCCGTTGTGGGGGAATGGAGGGTAGACGTGGGAAAGGACGACTGCTACGGTGTACTACTGGAAAAATGTTTGAACAATCCATACCAGGCGAAGGACGAGAGGCAAACGAAGCCGCAGCAATGACGCCACACGTGGCTTGGCGGCTAGTGCCGTCAGTGATTGGCAAAAGCATTTGCCTTTCATGGCAACGGCTGCCTACTGAAAAGTGTGAAACCGCGTCGATTTGTCCTCATAGGCAAATGGTTGACTGCTGTTGAATGAAAGGCCCTGGAAAGCCTTCCGAGGAAATAAGATGCAAGAGAGGCGTACTCAACCGGCCGCACCCAATAACTACTCGTTCTACTTCCAATGCATTCAGATGACCAATCCCTTATGGTACACAGCTGCCGATGGTTAAGAGAATGAGGGAACATTAAAAGAGCATAGTATTTCTTCCAAGTTCACTTAATACAAGCAATAAGTAATTGTTTAAATATCATCAAGACTATAGCACTCATAAATGGAACATAGACGCTTAATTGTTAAAGATTGCTTTTAAGGCCAAAAATGCACGCACTGTGCAACACGCAGAACGATTTCCAAAATTGCTGAGTGCCTCTCGCGACAAACGAAACATACTGCTCTGCGATGAAAGAGAGCGTAGAACAACGACAGTAGTCACTATCCGTAGCCGTAATAAACGTTAGGCAATGATCAGAAGGTTTAAGCATTTTAGAAACAGAAGAATGGCTGGTTCTGGTGATGAAAAATTGACGAAATAGTCGAAACGTCCGACTGGCACAAGAAGAAAGCTCATTGCGTAGTCGAATTCCTAAACAACTGCACGCGGGAGGAGCTGAAGGACTAATTGGAAAAAATAGAAACAAAAAGATTTACCAACGTGCTGAAAGCTTTTACACAGAAAAAGCTAAAGAAACGGTACGAAAGAAGCTCTATCAGCGAACGAACAAAATGCACAGGTGGCGGTTGGCGGAGTAGCGCAAATTCAAACGCACATATTTTTTGCGCCGCTTCAGAAACAATGCACTTTAATCTGGGCAGACATTCTATTAAAAAACTCATCCTATTTTCAAATGTTTTACACATCCTGACAGTCAGTAATACAATTATCCGTAAATCTGACTTGAGATACGGTACAACTCATACAACGCAGCAAACAAGCATCCATTGTTAGCTAACTGAAATACACAAAATGCCAAAAGCGCCTAACAACCATTCAAGTGAACCAAGTGAAGTGCGACATACTGACCCGCGTTAGGACAGCTACGGGAACGTCAATGACATTGGCACGTGCGAAAAGAATTTCGTATGCACGCATCATATGGATGAGAACAAAAGCAACTCCAACAGACTTCCTGTTCAGAACAACAAATGCGCAGCGTCTTCCAATGGCAGAAGCCAACACGGAAGAAAACAGCTCATTCTGTCAGAACGAAACCACACATCTGACAGCGATGCGTGTCGGCAATGACTAATTGCACTAATTCATGCTCTCTTAGTTAATCATTAAGAATAAGGTATGACGGTGTAGTCCTGAGGTTACGTGAAAATTTTACCACGCTTTCTCTCAGTCATCTCCTTTCCAGTTACACTAAACGCCTAAGCCAATTAACGAAATGCAAAAGTAAGATTGAAGGCAGACAATTCCCGTTCCTCGGCTCCAAGAAGCGCAACTTGGCGGGCGATGTGTCAACGATTGCATTTTTCGCGCCAATAATTTTCAACACATGTCACTCTCGCCGTGCCTCTGTTAACGGTATGCCATGATTGTGGTGGAGCATCGTCAGCTAACAGAAAGATAAAGCTGATGAAAGAGACACTGACATCTCAATCCCGCCAAACTTAAAAGATCAAGCAAAACAATAAACATGTCAATACGACCGTTTCATGGCTTAGTTCAACAAAGACCCATTCCAGAACATTAGAATCAATTAGCCCATTCAGATGTACGGCTTCTGTTATTTTAAGTAACGCTAACAATGCAACTGCCTTTGCAATCTACAGGTTAGATGAAGATACAGGAAGCGGTGCTTCCTGTATCTTAACTTGCCAAATCGAAATAAGTTCAGCATGTTCAAAATCGGCAAGCATATGCCGGCTTTTACAAACAATAAGCCATTGAAAGGGAGGTGTTCACTTCGCAGCTCCTATGAATTCAATGCCTTCAGTTATCTCGCAGAGCAACACCGCGCCTCGCAATCGCAACGAGGAGAGAACGCTAATGGCAATTGATGTGTGTACGCCGCAACGAAGACATAAGCGACGGACCTAAAGCGCCTACTGACGTGAAAACGGAATACGCATGCCATTGGGGTAGAACGGACAACACTTCGCTTCGGCTGCCGCCAAGAAGGGGATAAACAATTTTGGGAATTGCACCCGTTTCAAAAACGTCAAGTGTTTGGCCGCGCAACGGTAGCAAACATGTTTACCACAATGCAGTAAAACGGGCTGCTCCATGGACAATGACCCTACAAGGAAGCAACAGAATGTGCAAAGGAAAATGTCCCCTTTGGAGAGAGTGCGCAACGTAATCGGACGGCCCTTTATGCAAGTTGTCAAATGGCCATATATTGTTGACGAGCAAAGAATGGAATGACACCGTCTGTCTGCGCGGGTTGGTGGTTCAAATGCCATTTCGGGCCTTATAAGCCGATTAGTCGCCCTACAGACAGCCAAGTTAGCCCATCTCCAGTATTGGAGAAGAGGCATACCGTCGTAAGTGCCATTGGTGAAAGGCGGGCGATGAACAATTTGCGCTCCGTTTTAAGGTGAGTAGCATGTACAGCTTTTTCTTACGACCAGCTCGGTAGCAAAGGGCGGCGCACAATTGGATCAGGTTGTTCCGTATCGTCGTTAACAAAAAAACGTAGCTGTCAATTTTGGTCGACCGCAAATGACAAACGGCTGCCGCCAGCGTAGCGGATGGCGTTTTGAAAACGGCCCGCGAAATTTGACATCCACGACGGAAACTGACGGCATGACGAAAGCGGTTTTTCCGTTCGCTCACTTCCCATTGTCGGCACGCGCGCCAACGCGTGACTCTCGTACGAGGCGCCCATAAACGGACGCTCGAAGCAGACGATAACGGCCAACGAAATGACGTCTCTTCTTCACGTGATAGTTGGATGAAAAATTGAAAGTTGACATTGTCGTGGCCGCTACCTCCACAGCAGTTATTCTTTGTTGCAATTTTGACCGCCTTTTCAGGAACCACAAAAGTTTCATTTACTCTTCCGCTGCGTATATGGTTCAAGTTGATGGGATCGGTTAGAAATCAAACCACGTCCCAAAATTAGAAGCCGATAAAATTATACTGCAAAAACTGAATGCCTTATAAAGTTATTATTCATAAACTTCTTTAGCTTAACGCTGCTCAGCTCGACGCTACTTGCCGATGGTCCTCTGTTTTGTACCAGATTAACTGCAATGGCGGGAAGCATGAGGACCGATGACCTTGACGAAAGGCACACCTCCACGAGAATGTCTGTTCTGACGGGTATTGGTTTGGGTGAAACGTTCTGCCTATCCGTGCTGCCACAAAACAATAATACCGACCAACAAGAACTGTACTCAATTCGCTACGCGGACTTGAGGCATCTACATCCGGTCAGACAGCATTACATTTTTGCACTGCCACAATTCGATTCCAAGTGCAGGTGCGATTGTTCTGGCGGAGAACGGCACTGCCCGTTGGAGAACAACTACAGAAATTGCAGCAGGCGTGTCCTGTGCGTTACCACATTCCACGCCCATCAGAGAGCCACCGGATGTCCAACGGGAAGTGAGGAAGCGAATTTGTGTTGTGACGTCACTGTAGTTCCCTACGAGGACAGGTTGTTCAGGGCGCTGTACTTGGGACAGCCGACTACCGTGGCTGAGTTGGAGCTTGTGCAATTGAAAAGGCCGACCCATGGAGGAGCTTGGATACGCCAAGCTGTACAACGATTGTCGGTTTGTTGACGAGCGGCTAAAGCCAATTTTTGACAAGGTCAATATCAACTTTATAGGTATCGCTGGACCGCCGCTTCGAGCACAACCTTTTCGATGGCCATATGCGCTTGGCTATTCAGGCTGGGCAGACTCACAGGAGGCTCAGGGAGGGTATGTACTTCGCGGCCGCTGACGATCAGCACTCTTTGCGAACGGGATTACCGGTAAATCAACTCTACGAATGGGACAGTGGCAAGCTGGGCTGGTTCCGTCAGGTTACTTCGACAAATCAGTGGACAATTAAGAATGGTCACTTGGAAATCCAGCAATTGCATCACGTCCAAGTGAACGACTGCAAAGAGCAACGTTACACGGTCACCTATGGTATTCACTTTTACGCGTCGCATGGAAATACTGGCGAACAACCCTTAGGTCACAGCCTACTGGAACAGGAACGTTGGGTAAAGGCAATCACTCTTAGCGGTTCTTCCAATTGGACCATCGTTGTTGAACATGATGAATCACCGCCTTTGATGGTTAGCCTCGAACTTGACGCCAATGGGGCGCTCGCTTCGGCGCATCATGCCTCAGCTTTGGTTGCCTTCGACGGAATTATCACTTTCGATCAAAATTCAAACCTTATTATGAATATAACAATGTATGGTGCCAGAGGGACCCTACTGGGCAATGTATACTCAGACAGAGGGCGTAGCAAGAATGACTTTGCATTCAGCTACCACGCCCAACTGTCCACCTCTCCAAGTGGTCATAATCATTCCGGTATGGCGGTACTGCTGGCCGGCCTACCGGTGACCATCGACTCGGCACGGTGGGTGTGCATATACCCGTTGCAAAGGCCTGACAAAGAATTGTGTAACAAGTTCGACTTCGTGGTCGAGCAGACTCGTCTACTGGACACCTCCCACGACTGGTTACTGAAAAAAGGTGTTTGCGACGGATGCAACGAGCCAATGTCGATGAGCAGTTTCGCGAAATATTTGAACCCAATGCACTGGCTTGACGGCATCCAAGGAACACCTGAGACGGTGGCTGTTCTGGTTGAATCGATGCTGTCGATTGCGTTAGTTGCCACTGCGTTGCTTGTCTGTCGAAAGTTGCTTTGTCCGGTGCTATGCTGGTCGCTGGGTCCAAAACGCGCAGGCGGTCGGTCGTCGTAAATTGTTGGCGTCGGTTGGATCAATGTCCCTGCTCGTCACAATTCGCTCCAACTCCTCCTCAGTCATGGCATTAGAACGAGTAAATAGGAGCGCCCTCCGGGCTTTTGGAAAACAGTTAATTGCGGCGGCGGCGGCAGCGATGACGACGGCAGTCGTTGGAATTTTGGAAACTTTGACTTGAAAACATGAAAACCGCTCTTCCGTGGGCGTAAACATGTGCTGCTGAGCAATTCCAGCGCGCGACCTTCGGTCGGGTACAGACAGTGTCGTCTTTTCGGGGTGACAAGGAGAAATATGAAACCAAGAAGCTTTCCCGAGCAGCCGAGGTCAACTGACAACCAAAGAGGGAAAGCAGCTAATTATTTTCTCAAAATTACAATACTACAGCACTTGCATTCAGTCTAAGTGGGCCTTAGACGTAACAATTTTTTGCGGGTCCAACTGGATGATCATCTCACTGTCTCTCTTTCTTTTACCTCTCCGTCTCTCCCCGATGGCCTGATTTGGCAATTTCTCAGGACTAGCCTTAGGCAATAAATCGTGCAAAGCCGAAGCCTCTGTCAGTCGGCAAGAGAAATAGCCATGAACGTCAGGCAGTCGAGGAAAAAAGCAGACCGACTGGCGACCGCTGCAAAGTTGACAGCTGCCGTTAAGTGGGCGCTCTCAAAGGGTCCCGAATGGGTTCCGGTCGGCGGCAACTTTCGCTTTTGTCGTGGGTGCAACAACGTCAGCAATTCGAGCGTATCACACAACGATGCCATAGCCAACTACCAAAGACAGAAATAGGTTACTGTCCAGTTCGATGGGCACCCGTGGACATGTGAAAGACTTGGGCGCTGTCAAGTCGTGCTCCAAATGACGAATGATCCCGCCAAGAAGGAACTGACTTTCCGCCAATCACCGATCAGGTATTGTAAACACCGGTCGTCGTCGCCGTCGTCGAGTGTATTCGATAGCTCCATCCGCGGAGAAAAAGCGTCGCTATTGGGCGCCCATCGGCAGCAGCAATGAAACTGGCCAACTTGCAGCGCAACAAGCAGTTTAGTCGACAACGTACACTTCTCTATCTCTCTTTCTCTCTCTCTCTCTCCCTCCTCTCTCTTTCTCTTCACTCTCTTTCACTCTTTCGTTGGCTCAGCCTTCCATCATTCCGGTGATCGGCGCAGGAAAACGTCCACTGCAATCAGGGCATGAAATTTTGCTAGCGCCGACGCTCGTTCGCCTTTTGTTTCCATTAGCCAATGAACTTTGTGCTCCAAAATCATGTCAGCAATGGTTAACGCGATTTTCGGATACAGTCGCATAAACCGGCACGGCTCGGTTGCTGCTGTGTTTTCTCGTCGGTCTGCAGAAGCAAGCGCAGCACAGCCTCTTCTGGCATCTTGGTCTCCCTTGCTGCTGCAGGTTCAACTGGGCCTATATTCGCCTTTGAAGGCACGGTAAGCGTTGTCGCCTTTCCTTTTTGGGCCCACTGGGATTCCAAGTCCATTGACAAGACTTTAGTGGAGGCGATCCGTGAACGAGATGGGTATCGATTGGTTCGGTGTATCTGTCCCGGGGAAAGGAATGTTGGCCATTCTGGAACCTGTTTGCCGCAGGGAACAGCCCACTTTAGAGCCTCTTGATTCTGCAGCTCAAACCAACAGGACGGCAACCACTCGACCAACCGCACGAAATTGTAACACACTTGCAGAGCCTTAAGCGCTCCCGTTTTCCCCCTGCGAGCCCATACACCAACGGCTCGCGCTAGCAAAAGGGGCCATCCGTGGGCGAGACATTAATTTCCCGCCTGAGCCGATGTTGCGCCGCGTAAAAAAGCAGAAAAATGCGTACGGACATGGCAACCGGAGAACGTTGCCTTGTCAGTCCATTTTTGGTGAAAAGGAAATCGCGCGCATGGGTGCAGTTCGATACGGGCCGGCAGCGGTGCTCGCAGACGGAAACCGATCGAATTTCAAACGCGTGCAAACAGCAATGCGGCCACAGTCGATTGCTGTGCCACTGGATGGCGCTTTTTTCCGTCGACACCACACGGCGATGTATAGTTGAAATTCTAAAAAGTTCGCTAAAGCACGCGACCGCTTGCGCAATGGTAAACAATAGGCGACCACCAACGAGCTCTGCGTCCTTCCAATAAGAGCTTTCTTGACCAATCGGCGACGTCCGACTCAGCGAAGAGGCCGCTTAAAAATATTTCTTGCATTGGACACAAAAGAGCGGAGGTTAAAATAGCGCCTCCAGCTGACCTCTATTGTCGATCACTTTTGGTCACTTGAAAGAGGTGAAATGGACGGTGATAACTCGTTTGGCCCCGATTGCCTTAACGTCTCGCTTGGGCAGCTTTTGAAGAGTTGACGCGACCAGCGTTACTTCGGTGTTTACAAAATTTACAGAACGACCATCAGCTGTCATCGCGCGATTTAAATGTCTTGACGAAGAGGAACGGGGAAGAAACTACCGGCGGAATAGTTGGAATTTTTAGTTTGCCCGAACACGCGCGCTTCTATGTCAAAGATGACGCAATCTGGTCGAAGAAAAAAGAAAGCGACAACTTGGACTTTACGGTCACTTATGGGTCGTCCGTCCGTCCGTGCGGTTGGACTAATCGCCGCGCGTGCGTTCTAACAAAAAGGCCAAAATTTCAAGTTCCAGTTTCTACGATAAGATCGAAAAGCAAATAAGTGCCAATTGCTGTCGGTACACTTCCGTGCGCGTCCCTTCCAACATCGCTTGGACAATGGTAGCAAAGAAAACTTGATGGACCTTCGACGAGCAACCCAGCTAAGGCAAGACAATCTCTTGAGCATTGCCCTCAGCACGCCGAAAACCGGAAGCAATCGCGGAAAGGCAAACGGCGCCATAAGAGTCCGCGTAACCTTGACACGAGGACCCATAGCGCACCGCCGCGTGTGCGAACGAGTTCAGCCTTCGCCGGCATGCCTCTTATGGCGTCTTGCATGCGAAAGGCGCGACATATCTGTTTGCCCGGGCAGCCGTACGAGAAGTTGTGTTCGCATTGATAAGTTTGTTTTCAGAACGCAACTGGCCAATTAATCAGCCAACGAAAGTATCCAACGTCCACTGGTTGTCGTCCCATTACGCTGCTTAAGGATGTCCCGGATTTCCTGTCGCCTTTGGCCGACCGGACGTGCCATCCCATCACTTGCAATATAGCCCAAATCAGGCTGATACTACTTCAAATACAACAGAATAAAGAGTGCGTCATTTTGGTCGGCAATTGCTATCCAACCCTGGCACTTATTCACCGTCTCCAAAGGGTGTCACGTTATCTGCCCTTGTCGGTTTCTCCTTTTACCCGTTCTCGCTCACTCTCTTTCTCGTGATCGCCGTTTATCGTAACAGCCAATACAGTCCACCTTCCTAGCCGGGACAGCCTATTTTCACCGGGCGCTTCATTTCGTCGGCGACAGTGCACTTGCGGCAACAACAGCGGATTCGACCGGCGACTGGTTGGCTGTACGGAAAGAAGTAAGCAAAGTACGACTGAACGACCAGCCGCACTAGTGGCTTCGACGACACAACGTCACCTTGTCACTACTCCATTTCGCCAGCATGGTGAGAATGTCATCCTGCCAGAACGCCAACGCTCCGAGTACAACATACATTGATAAGGAGGGTGACTCTGGTCAGCAGCCGGATGAAGAACAACAATCTGCGCCGACCACCGAAATGGAGCAAAACAGGACAACAAAAGAGTCGTTACTAGCTTCATTCGCTGAAGCTAGCGGCTATCCGCTGGTTCAGCAGAACGGCCAAAGGTAGGGATACCAGTTCCTAAGGTCATTTCGCATCAATAGTTACATTCAGGCGCTATGGGCCACCGAAGGATTGGAAGGGCCCGCCTCCGCAAAAAGGCTGCGAAGTCTTCGTAGGGAAATTGCCTCGCGATGTAATGGAGTATGAGTTGGTGCCGGTGTTCGAACGGATTGGCAAAATATATGAAATGCGCATGATGATGGACTTCAACGGTAGCAATCGCGGTTACGCTTTTGTCACTTACTGCGACAAGCACCAAGCGAAGAGGGCTTGTCAAGAGTTGAACGGTTTCGAAATTCGCCGAGGCAGGTTCATCGGCGTCTTGAAGAGCGTCGACAATTGCAGGTAACATGTACAGATCAGATCTCTCCTTCCTTAACCCTATTCTAAAGCAATGATTCAATAGACTCTACGTAAGTGGCATTCCTCGGGATAAAACGCGTGATGACGTCAAAGTGGAGATGAGCCGCCTAACCGAAGGTGTTGTGGACGTGATCCTCTACCCGAGTGCCGTTGACAAGAGCAAGAATCGCGGTTTTGCATTCGTCGAATACGAGTCGCACCGTTGTGCAGCTATGGCGCGCCGCAAATTGGCTCCCAACAGGCTCACCCTGTGGGGCAATGAAATAACGGTCGATTGGGCTGAACCTGAGCGTGACGTCGACGAAGAGACCATGGCACAGGTTAGAAAAGGCAGAAAAAGAGGCGACCTTTTTCCTTCCACCCACTGTTGCTACAGGTCAAGAAGTTGTATATACGCAACCTGATGATGCACACGACCGAGGAGCACCTGAAGCAGACGGTCGAAAACATATCCGGTCCAGGTACCGTGGAGAGGGTAAAGAAGATTCGCGACTATGCCTTCGTACATTTCACTCGTCGAGAGGACGCGATCAAGGTGCAAGACGCTCTGAATGGTTGCTTACTTTGTGCTACCATTGACTCACCATTTGTTGATGTCCAATTTCAGACACAAACTTAGATGGTTCAGTGGTCGAAGTGAAGCTGGCAAAGCCTCCCGACCGCTCCATAATGCGCTTCGTGAAGAACGCTCAAAAATTAGGTAACGCGAAAACGTTGCCATTTCCCTTATATTGGGATAGTGACGCTCCAGCGGCGCAGCTCTATTCGGCGGCTCTCAGTGTGAGCGGCAGAGAACCGGGCTCCGCTGGCACCCTGACCGAAGCCACCAGTCAGCCGAGCGCGCTGCAGAGTCCGGAAATTGATCGGACGACAACAGCCTCCGCTTACATGGGCTTCCCTTGCATAGACCCATTCGCTATAGGACCCACATTCCCGAGCAACCCTTCAGTTTCCAGGTAAAATTTAACCATTGAATAATAGTCCATGTTTTAATAATGCGCAAGTGAAGGCCCGGAGGAGGTGGTACTGGACGTTTCGTTGGCAGAGGAGCGGCGGGAATGCGAGCCGCCAGTTTCCAAGCAATGGTAAACAGCACATACCGAAGAAGCCGCTACCATTATGGAGACGTAAGTAGATCACTTCATTCTCTCTGTCTCTCTTTTTTGATTCTTTAGCTTTACTTTCTTTTTACGCTATTATCTATGTCCTCCCGCGCAGTTTATACGCAGACTCGAGACTGCGGACAGTATCGGCAATAAATCATTCAGATCGCTTGACGGAATCGATAGGCAGGAGGTGACATTCTCGATAGGGTCATCTACAAAGCGGAGCACGTAAAGATCGTACAGTACCTACTTTATCGCCTCGACGAGTCGTCGGGCAAACCTGCTTACGCTACTATCGCCCACGCTCAACTGTCCTCTTTCCCCCAGGCTAACTGGCATAAATAACAGCGCCGATAATCTTTTTCCGCCCTCCGTAGACCTGGACGAAGGATGACGTCCTTCTCAAAAAGTAATGGACTCACGGACCAAATGGGCAACATCCCGCCAGCGGGGCTGCACTTTTCAATCGTCTTGCCGAGTTATTTACGCTCCGCAAGAGAACCAGTTTTCAGCGCCGTTGGAACGCGTTGGTAGCAACTCGGCAGGCTGACCAACGTAGGATGATGATCAAAATAAGAACATACCAGAGGAAGTGGGCTACACTAGCAGTGCTGAACTACAATTAGCGTATAGAACAGAAAGAAAGAGTACTATTGCAAATTTGATCTGTTAATCGCGGTTAGATTGCTTTCAAATTGATTTGACCAACTCCATTTTGCAGATGCTCGATGAATACTGCAAACAGAACAACTGGGGCTCGCCTAGATACAGTCTCAATTCAACCAGCCAAGATGGTCCAGATTCCATAAAGCTCTACTCTTATAACGTAGAAATTCCTTCGCTCACGGCCGCCTGCGGACTGTTTCAAGTTGACCAAATGGTACCAGATAAACAAGAGGCACGAGAAGTGGCGGCTCAACATGTACTCGGTCAGCTCGGAGTCGCAACAGGTAGAAAACAAGGTGGCTTAGCGTATTTGACACTCCTTTACCTAAAGTGGACCTTTGCAGCCGACGTGAACGCCATTGAAGAGGTGACTACAAATGCGCTTACCGTGGTACCCGTGACAAATATACGAAGTCCCAGCGGCGATTCAGGCATTAGCGCAGGTTCCAACTCTTCTACCAAAGTAGCAACCTACGAAATGCAGCCTCACCCGTCGTCAGTTTCTTTATCCAGCGCCCTATATCCAGGCTTTAACTATCGCTTGGCCGCTGGATATGAAAACTACTTAGTGCCAGACGTCGGTACAACTGTTCAACCGCTTCTTGTACACAACGTTCCGTTTGGGACGGCGACATCCGCTCTACCGGCCACTGCATGGATGCCATCTTACGTGGGCGTCTATAACCCGATATATGCGGCCGAAGTGCCAACCTGCTTTGCACCAACCTTCTCCCCATGCCCTACCATATACTTTAACTACGACGTATGCAGCAACCAACCACAGTCTGGGTGTATGTCCGTCGGCTGATCGTCAAACTTCCGTAGATACCACGTCACAGCGGATACTGCTGCCGTTATTAAGTCATCCGTTATTAACGTCTTCCCTTTTCTCCCTACCCATACCACTGTCGAACTTTTGTTCTCTCGTCAGCGAGAGAAATATTCCGGATCGGCTCGACTCGACTCCTAATGTAGCTTGAAGATGCAAATTATGTGACAACGTAAAAACGTTATACGCACCGATGCCGCAGCTGTTCTTCTGCTCACAAATTTATGCTGTTGTTTCTTCAAAATTATATGTTTACCTAACCTGACCCCTCCGCAGCCTTAACGCTCAAAGGGTTCCTGACAGCGACGGTCAACTGTGCCACTGGAGCAACCACTGCATTGGACAGCGGGTCTTTAGTTGGCTGAATGCGTGGGCTAATTTTCGCACAGATAAATGACCCGCCACATTCAACCGCTACAAAGCAAAGACACGTCATTTTGCCAAACACGAGTGCGCAACATGTCAAGTAGTAAGATAACACGCCAATTAGGGGAAAACGATTGGACATGAACGCCCCACTGGAATAACATCATCCGCGGCTTAGCTGCGCGGGAAACAGAGAGTTCACTGTTTGCATTTCCCACTGGGAAAGAACGGTAAACTTAAAACTTGCAGCTAAAGTAAGAACCAGGAGCGTTCAAAAGCAGTGCTGAAAGTTCCCTTGTGCTCACATTACAATACAGCCTCGACGACTACGCAGTAAGTAAATTTCCTGCGCAGCGCATAACTACCAATGGCTGTTCAAAGAGAAAGGAAACGCAGTTTAGGCATTGCTAAATGACAGAACTAATTTTGGTTGCTCAGACAGCACGGAACGTCGACTACTGACTTGGTGTGAAATAACTCTTAAGCAATTGAACGAAGCTGACAGGGCTCAAATGATGGTCAACACTGAAAGGTAGCAAAGCTGGACGAAAGTAGCAAAGGCATTATACCATTTTCATTGTGACTAGACGAGAAATACTTGGTCTGCTGCGTTATTGACAGATTGAAGAAGGGTCCACCGATTCTTAGCAGTCATGTTGAAGATGTATGAATAAATAGCTTATTTTCCTTGAAATGACAGTTGTTCGTGTACAAGCAAGCCTGCTTGCTTATCTCTTACGTTTATGAGAATATGAACGAAACAACCATGAGCGATATCGATGTAATAAGAAGCTTAGTTCGTGTTCAGAAATTACTAGCCTGCATTCTGGTAATACCAGTAAAGCGTAACGCAATTGGATCATACTAAGATGCTAAGCAAAAGCTTGCGGAGGAAGTATATCGTTTGCTTATTGAAACGAACAATATTCCCACGGAACTTTGATAGGCAAATGGTGCCCTATTTCTGCTACAGTTCAGAAAATGACAGAAACGGCAATGAACAAATGGACTTCGCTGTAGGAAAACACCATTCTGTTCCAAGTGGCACACTCAGCGACTTCAACTGTTCAGTTCGTTTTCTCTAATACAACCAAAAAACACGCATAGGAAACTGCCACCGACAGTACAACAATGCTTGTGTCCTGTAAATAATGAACAAACGATTGCCATTCATTAAATTATGTTTTGAACTCTTTTCAAAGCACCGCACAAAAAATGCTCACCAAACAAAGAATTAAATTACGTCACTGACTTGCCCAGCCGAAACGAAAATGTAATCAAAAATCTGCCTCAGTTTGAATCATGTTGTACCGGTAGGCGGGAATAGAATTGCATTACAGAGCTATGCAGACTAAGTGATAACATTTCCGTACTTGAGCTTAGATAGAAAAGTAGCATGTTCCCAGATATCTTTGTCATCTTAAGCGCACTCAAATAACAGCAAATGTTGCTGATAAAAACGTGAAGTTCGAACGTGTGGTATATCATGCGTATTTTATTAATACATCATTGGCTTCTATCAACGGATATTGCACCTATTAATAGTTGCAATGGAACATTACTTCTATTGCTACATCGAGGCTTCCGGGCAACTGAAAATGAAATAATCGATACACGCTACCAATAGTTCCCCCCCAATAAAGCATTATTAATACCGATACGCGCATTGCCCACAAACTATTTAGCAGCTGATCGCACGGCTTCCCAACATATGACGTCGCATACACATGCCAAAACTTCCTAACAATTACTAATTATCTTCTGCCTCTTAGGCTTCCGTTTCGGCTGTCAAATTATTACAATAGCAAGAATACACATTTGATTGGCGCTTTTCCACACGTCTGCCTACAGAATGGATTGCCATATCTCTACTTGACTTCAAAGCGTACGCTTGCATGCGCATCTGCTAGCGGAAAACCACTGAGCATCAGCAGCACAAAACGAGCGTTGGGTAAAACTGGTTCTCGATTGTTTTGCAGCGAATAAGTAGTCGAGCATCATTAACATCTTCCTATGCCTCTACCGTCAATCACTGTCGAACAACAAAGGACAACTACGTAACAGTCATCAATTTGGAATTGATCACTTGAACACAAGTACTCGTAACAAGTAGGAGTGAGCGAGCTTGAACGCATTGACCCAACGTCAATGCGGCCACTTGACGTTCAAAAATCGTTCAAAAACGCCTACAGTAACATAAGAAAATTACTGCGTCGAATATTGCGGAAGCGTCCACCACCAAAGCACGTTCTCTTCCCAACTTTACACTTTTATGCAAATAAAGTAGACGTTAACCTGTCGACCTGATGGTCGGTTTTCATTAAGTGAACTTAATATGAGGCTAATGGTTAACATAAGAAAATTCACTGCGCGAAAATAAACAGAACGGCAATATTCCCCCTGTGAACTTTAACATAGAGCAACAACGCACATGAGAAAACAATTTTAAAAAAGGACGCAGGGACGAGCTGGTAAATTTATTAAAATGTGACGAACCAATGGAATGAGAGCTTGACTAACGGGAAAATCTTAAAGCTTCCTTGTCGCTTGTGAGAGAAGTTTCGCAGAAGTTAACAAAGAATGCTGAATATAAGCGATATCAACTTCTGCGTATCCACAGCTTATTTCAATGCTCAAACAAAGCAATACAATAGAACAAAAAACTGTGCTGCTAAGCTGCCACTCTATTAATATTTGCACTTCATAAATGCAGTTAGCTACCCGTACGCGTATTCATACAACGGGAATTCGCGCATACGGTGACTAACAGGAAAAGTTTCAAAGCTTTTAACATCGAAACAATGGTCTTTACGGAACTGAAGATTTTCTGAATGATCGACCTAATCAACTAACCACTCAAGCAACAACTCGACGCTGAAAGAGGATGACGATAAAAATCGAAAACGTCTCTGCCGCAGATAAACTATGGCAGATACGTGGTGGTGGTTAAGAAGTTATAGAAGAATAGTCACATTCGACTGGACACAATGTTTATAACGGAGAACATAGCTGGACGCAATAAGAGGTCTTCGAAAGACAATGGAATCGTATATGCGCCCGCTGTACGACAGAAGAACAACAGTAATGCAAAGAAAGTCAGATTCTCACATTAAGCCACATAAGGCGCACATTGAGAAATACAGTCATCCATGTGGAGCATTATCCCAAGCAGAGGACAAAATAAAAAGTTTGAAATTATAAAAACCTAGTTTTTTGTTAAGCCAAGATGCCCCATCACCTAACTGTCAACTAAGCCATCCGAGATTGTTGCGTCATTACTTTGCACTTCATTTTCATATTGAGAACCGCTTGGAAATTTTCCAGACGTCCTGACGTCAACTTCCATATTCCCATTATATTTTACATGTTTCACATAAGGCGAAGTCTTGCTGCAACCCCGCCTCTCACTTTATGCGAGAGCTGACTGTACTCAGTTCTAGGGAGGACACTTATTGCATACTACAGTGGACCGTTCGTGAAGTACAAAACGGTACATAATTCTTTAAGACGGTTTGTCTACAAGCCAATATGCAAAGCCACTGCCTACACATCATCCCTGATATTATCGACAGCTGATGAACTGAGATCAAATTTATAGAATCAACGCACTCCTTGGAATAGACACACACAATAGAGTGCTTGTTGACATTTTCTCCTTCGAAACGTATTCTGACGAAGGAGACTTCCACAGGTGCTTTTCTACCGAAGCTAAGAAAAAGCTTGGGACCTTTCCTCCGCGACGCGCAATGAAATTGCAGTTTCTTTGGGACGATCAGGGGAAACGCGAATAGTGAAAGCATGACTCAGAAGTCAACTTAAAAGCCACAGTCGCAGAGGAAGAGCATAGGCTGTTCATTCGAGACGGGTAAACGAAGCGACAACACATAATCTAATTAAAGAATTGCTTGCTCAACTGTTGGAATAATGAATAAGAGCGGTTCCCGGTCTCAGAGAATGGCAACTAATATAAAGCGGTTAAAAGATCAAAACTGATGCTTTCAAAAACGATTCAGTGTGAACAGGTACTGGCGGAAGCCCTTGCTCGCGCGAATAATCGTTTCATTACCCCTACCTACACGTTAAAAGGCTACACTTCACCTGAAGAATAACTCAAAGCGCAGTAAATGATCGCATAGGAGTTGGTAAGTGCATATGCGTTCTTCACTTAAATGGAGCACGGAAAAGTTACAAGTTGCGAGTGAACCCCGGAACAATGCACAATAAGAGTAATAATTTGGAAGCGCAGCCAAGCAAGTGATAAGAAAATAGTTAACTTACCATTTTATCTAGGCGAATGTTGCCTCGTTTTCCTTCTGCATTTGCCCATAAGCAAGAGAGGTGACACATCAATAAACGTCTTACTATTCCTTGAAAGTTGGCCTTCATTGGCAAAACAAGCATTGAGCACCATATTCACTTAGCTGAAAAAAGCCAACTAACCAAGTTGTTAACATAGCCAGTTGACAACGATGTACACTTAGTGAAAAAACACGTAAAATAAAAACGGACATTCTCAGATGGATCAGAGTTTAGTGTCACATTCATCCTCGCATTCGCGCCGCAAGTGTCAATACGAAAGCGTCGCACAATAAAAAGAAACGATAGAAGTAACGAAACGATACGGAAACAATCAGCAAGCAAGTAAAGCAGCAACAATAACGAAAGGAGGTAAAACCCGATAAGTATGGGGAGACGGCGTCAGGAATGGGCAGGAGTGGAGTGACGCGGAAATATAAGGTCTTCAGCAGCCTTCAGTCGTACGTAGCAGTTTTGACAGACACGAACAGGCTTCCTTATCTTCAAATGCTTCACTTCCGACTCGAAACGGCTACACCTGAAAAAAGCTGCCACTCAGCTAACTGGGACTAATTCCCGGTAGTAGTCAACCTGGAGCAAAACAACTGGCCGCAATTTCGGCAATGATGCCTCCGCTCTGTGAGCGTAAATTTCTGATGACAATCACTACACAAACTCCTTGATGGATCTTGCACCCAATGGTCCGCTCTTCCACCGTGTCGGTCGCCTATTGTCCAAGCCCATATCCGACCACAGCCGTCACCTACGTACAAAGTCTTGTGATCTCTGGACGGAAACAAGGCAGTCACAGGTGCTGGACAAGGATTGTCCTTCCGATCGAAAGCAGTGTGCATACTAAGGCGCGCACGGAAGACTAGGCGACGCTCCCATCTGACATCCGCCTGTGCATCTGTCTTGGCTAATGTCGCCCCTTGACTAGAAGGTAAGTTCGATTCGGATTTCACTCGTCGCGGTGGCGTACGGACGCCATTACGATGTCCACTTGTTCTTCTTGAACAATGGACGGTATCATAAATTCCGTTCGCAGGTCGGCGTTGAATTGCGTTTGACGAACCTAAGCTCAATTCTTCATCGCTGGAACTACTGTTGCCAACAGTGAAATTGACTGATGCTTCACCATTTGTAATGAACTCGAACGGCTCCTCGTCTTGATGACTACTGATGGACTCAATTTTCGGGGACTGACCGATCAACGATGAGGGAAAATCTACATAAGAAGTAGACATGCTACGACATACACCAAGTTTAGGCGGTGCTGTCCCATAGTCATGACTACGTCTACGCGTTAAGTATACCAGCGACCACATCTGAAATCAGAAAAGTTATCAAATAAACAACAGCAATAACAGCGTACCTTAACAATGCCTGAGTTTGTTCCTGTTATAATCACGTTTCTACTGTCCCATTCGTTCAGCTATAAGACAGCAAAAGCTCAAATGTATGAACCACCTAACCATGACGCTCGATTATAATACCGTAGAAAACGCAATGCACATAATAATTTCATTCATGTCCACTTTCGAAGATGAAGCTGTATTAACAGAAGCCAACTTTTCACCGCTTAACGACCACAGATAGAGCTGACAACCCGCGGCGGAAGCGATATCGCCCTTAAAAGTCAACATAGGCGATAAAAAGGCAGCCACCTTTTCCTTACCGTTGCTTCGTTTATACAAACAGCAGAAACAGGCCCAGGATGAGGTTCCAGTTGCCGAACAAAACTCAAATTGGACAAATCCCATACAATGCATGTTCTGTCGCGACTTCCGCTAACAATTATTCTAAAAACGAAATCATAACGAGATTAAGAGACATACAAAGCGCGATACCCAAAACTCTTGGAAGTACTGACGCATGACACCGGCTCCGTATGACCATAGAGACGTTTTCGCAGCTGCAAGCTGGCGGCAACGTTCCGGCCGGACGATCCAACAATTTCCCAAACGCATACCACCTAAAAGGCACGACAGCCGTAAAATAGAAAATGATACGCGGAAGCGCTTAGCCACCCACCGTACAGGTGCTACCAGTGACCACGGTACGACTGTTGGGACAGCACGCACATATGACGTCGCCCCAATGGGGAGATTCATATATACAGACGGACTGAAATTGAAAGATCAAAAGTATCAAGGAGATAAATAGCACCTGCCTTGTCAGAATCGCAATATCCTAAGCGAATGCTGTTGTCTGGGAAGCCCCAAGAAAGATATCTCTGATACTGAGACGGTATAAGCACCTTGTTTTGTTCAACGGCAAACAGTACGCCCTTTGCGTTCTGCGCAATTTGTCCAACGGCTTGTTTCACCTCACGAATCGGATGCAACGGTGGCTTAAGACTATCACAGAAATAGTAGAAAAACAGTCGATCAGCCGGTGCGCAGTAAACGCCAATAGTGGGATCATTAACCATGATTGGCGACGAGCCCAGACGAAGCCTTTTCACCGGATGTGGCTTTTTAAACAACTGCGCAGGAATCTGACCAAAGTTGTTAATAAATCCAAGAGTAGCGTTCTTTGTAAGCGGATCGTGAATAAGATCGAAGTTGACATTGGCCTCGTAGAAGAGGTGATGAAATAAATTGTGCGATTCGACAGCCGCTTGTCCTTGCTGCCTGTAGCCAAATATGAGATCAATCCATTCGTGCAATCGAGAGGATACGTAGTCTGATTCCAACGCTTCGCGATGCAAACGTACAAACTCTCTAGGGTCACCCTTCGCCCACGGTGGTAATACAACGTCGTCCAAGTGAACACCGCTCTGCTTCGTTCCAAGTTCAAAATGGTTACTATTGACAAGAAAATCTGGCAGGTAAAAGAATTCCGGTATGAGTTCTTTCACATCCGCCATATTGTTTCTGGATGCAGAAATCCAAGCATCTTTAACGCAATGGAACATCCGGTCAGCCAAATCGAAGTGACCGCCCTGTAGCTTCAAAAATTGTTGCGTGAAAGGTTCCAGACGAACAAGATAGGAAAGGACAATCATTGCTGACGAGTAATGCGTTCCGTACATGTACGGTGGTGTTTCGCCGGTTGGATCATCCCATTCCCGATAGCGCTTCAAAAACTGACCCAAGCGCTCCTCCGTTTGGGCACCCATAGGCTTGCTGAGGTCACGGAAAGTGGACGGATTGTTTAAGTCCAACTGTTGCGAATCATAATCTCTTAGTATCCATGGAAATACTGGGTACTGGGACAAATCATTGTAGGAGCGCCCAGCGAGCGTGTTTAGATGCATCAAATATTGAAAGTTGGAAATCTCACCACGCACCCATCGCTGCGTAACGCTGCTCTCACCGGTAAGGAGACTGAAGAAACCGGCACCCTGCTCAACATCGACCCAACTCTTCTGACCGGAAACGCTTTGATGACCAGCATCCGTCATACTCTTGGCACATGCTAGAAACTTTGCATAAACTTTGTCACGCATTTTCTTTGGAAAAGCTAAGAGATAATTTCGACCATCGGAAGAGAAGACCTCAACGGCGCTTGGTTGCAACAAGTATCGTCTTTTATGGCACTCGCGAATGTCCTCGTATGAAAATTTGCTGCACTGACGTTTCTGAGATCGGCTTCCCGGGGAGCCATCTGTTATATAAGGTACAATTGGATCGTGAAGTCTGAACAAGAAAGTGAAAGACTTTTCAGGAAGGAATAAGCAGTAAAGTCAGAGGTTCCTTACTCTTCAGGAAGAAAGTCCAAGTCGCGAATTTCTCGACTTTTGAGCAACGTGAATCCATCAACGACGTAGTAATGGCATTTTCCAAACAGCAAAAGCCCTTCCGTTGAATCCAAGCCATTGACGCGTGCGCAACGATACATTGCATTCAGCTCTTCTCCTTCCTCTAACAGGCGCAGAAGAGTTTGGTTGTCCGGTTCCTTGGTGAATTCTAATTTGGGTGATAAATCAGCTGGCGCCTTCTCCTGTTCCTTCTGACCGCTGACATCTGCTTTACCAATAGAGCCATCTTCTCCAATAGCAGAGTCGAGATTTGTCGCCCCTAATGGCTGATCGCTTGGTTCGTCAACAAGTCCAGCACTATCCTCCAGATCAGTAGCGTTACAGTTGTATGATTCATCTGCCGATGGACGACGCAAGCTGCTCTGTATAGTCTTTGGATCCATTTCTAAAGGCGCAGGGAGTTAAATGAACGTAGAGAGCACCACTGAGAGCTCATGACTACGTAACATGCTTACGCAAGCGTAAAGAACTAATTATAGTCAAAGATGATATAGAAATTAAATAGAACGCATTTTCTCGATTTTTCCCGCGCCAGCGCCCCCTAGGCGTCACAAGCACCCTTTGATGCGCGGCATTTCAATGTTGGTTCGGTTGGAAAGCCTGAAGCACTGCCTCGACGACGAGTACGTCTCACTTCAGGATCCGTACGCGCTTTGGCGTTGACTGGCGCTAAACATCTACGGTGCAGCGCCCCCTCGTCCCCCTGAAATCACCCACTGGTCCCTTGAGAATCACTGGAATAGATTTTTTGAATGAACAATTAAGTTGTTTATCGAATGCTAATGCGGTATGCGACCAGCAGCGACAGTGTTCTCGCTTCCTTCTCTTTTGAAAAACTTAGAAAAAATACAAGTAAGCTACAGCTGGGAAATAAGTATTGTTTATGAACATGTGTTCAAACTAGAAAAATATCATACCGACGACGTCATCCACGAAGGCGGTAATTTGTTCAGGCTTTACATCAACCGGCTGAGATAGATCGACCGTTCTTGGATCAAAACAACCGGCGTGCCGTCTTTTGACACGTTCGTAATAAAGCTTACTGTCGTGCGAATAGGCCAGCTTATTCTTGGAACTTTTCTGAAACCACAGCGAATAAGAAAGCTTACAACGTGAGACGGACGACATACATTTTCAGAACCAAACGATTTTGGACGATAAGGATAACAAACGAAAAACATAGTGTTCGGTATAAGTTTTTTGCGCATTCGACAGGGTCCTTCAGTGCTGTCAAGCATATACTTGTCAAGTTTTGAAGAATGTTTTGGACCCCAAAGACCACGTTGTCTAATCAAGTCGCTTTTAAGCTGCGCCCATTCGTCCAAACACCATTTTTCAGTGTGCTGATGCCACTAAACAATGACAACTGTTAACCAAAGAAGTGTTAGTCAGAATTGTCACTCACTTGGAGGTAACGAGTATGCCTCAGTTCGAAAAGTTGATAAACCAATGAGATGTGCACGTGCAGCCACATTAACAACGTCTGTACAATGCATAAGTTCGGTAATCGGTAGCTGTGCCATACAAACTCACTTTGGGAGAGATGGTCGCACTTCTTGTCGCACTTACATTTCTAACGGTCTTTTTGCTGGTAGCTAAACGCTGAAGGCCCCCGGCCATCATATGCAACTTTGACTGCAGCTGTGCGTGTATTTGCGAGGACTCTTTCCCGCCAAAACCTTTCACTTCGTTGTCGATAAAAGTGAGCCAGTGTTGGCTAGCTGAATCGGCAGCGACAGCTCGCATTGCGTTCACTTCTGGCACAACGGCAACGGATAGTGCTTCTTCGAGAACTTGCTTTTTGCTCAAGAACAACTCTTCCCATACCCGTTTGGCAGTATTTGCCACCACGCCAAATCCATCCTCCAACGCCTCTTTGTACGGCTGCTTATCCAAGCTGGAATGTCAAAAAAACACATATCAAAATGAAGGTTTCAATTTTAACATAAAACTACATACTGTTCCTCGCTGTTTGACAATTGAGGACGCAACTTGTAAGCACTTTTATCTGTCAAAATGAAAAGGAGATGTGCCATACAGCCGACGAAGTCTACTGCCGAATTGGCTGGCGAAAAGATTAACGAACGATGACTGGTCACTTTTTGTAAACAGTCGATCATTGTTCTTTGGGCTAATAAATTACGTAAGAGCAAAACGGTCAGCGTAAGAATTGGAAATTCGCTTCTCACCTTTCGTGGAGTCTATGACGCGAGACATCAGAAACAAAAGACAGCGATTCAGCGACAAATAAAGTGCATCCAAAGGGACGCTGGGGCCGGACTTTCTCTTCACCTGCGAGAACAACTTCAGCAGAAAGTTTAGTATCTCTTGTGGATCGCAGGAGAGCTTATCTAAGACGCAAACTGCAAATAGACAATTTTAGGTAATGGAGGATAACGTACCATTCCATAAAGAATCCACTAATTTTGATGCAAAGTAAAATACATTTGCAGCCAATGAACTGTAACTTGAGTTGGGAGACCCCGGAGCGGAAAGTGGAGCACTGGTGCCTCGAGCCAGAATGTCCGTCGCTTCAACACGATCCATTACTGCAAAAGCAAAAGCCGTCACGAAAGGCTTCACGTCGCTCGTCTCCGCAACATTTTGTACAACCTGCAAATCCAATGTGCTGTATTTTCAAAATGCACATCTTACTTTTTTAAGCTTACGGTGAAAATGGCGTCAACGACCGATTCACCCTTAGCCATTTGCCCAGAGAGGAAACTGTCAACGCATATCGTTGCTAAGAAATCCAAAATGTGCTTCACGGCTTTGTGTTTAGGAAGGCCTTATCAAATAACATAAACACAGATGATTGTCCTTTAGTGTCCCACAGTAAGCAATTAATTACCCTGTCGTTCGTTGGAGTCTGACGGTCGAAAGACTTTCGAAGTTTCCTCG
Organism: Trichuris suis; assembly: GCA_000797535.1. Classification (NCBI taxonomy): domain Eukaryota; kingdom Metazoa; phylum Nematoda; class Enoplea; order Trichinellida; family Trichuridae; genus Trichuris; species Trichuris suis. The sequence continues at coordinate 832,607 of KN538395.1, read as the reverse complement.
TCAACAAGTAGAACAGAAGTCAAAGTTGAAACAAAGTCAGTGCCATTCGCATAAGCACTGAACTCAGCACTATTCTGATAAAGGAACAGCAAAAACTGCAACAGGGCGACGGGATTTTCCTGAGACCAATCAGCCTTTGCGTCCTGCAAATACCACTGGTGAAAACAATTATCGTAAATGAAGAGGAAAGTTCTGCAGACGATTACTCACCGCAATTAAACAGTGACGGACCACACTGAGAATTGGCAAGGACGCTTCGGGACACAGCTGAGCCTTGTCGGTTACGTTGGCCCATGTATGCTCTTTAGGATTGTTCAAAACAAGCGACCAAATCTTGTCCAACGTTAGCGTATCGATTGTCGGTAAACACTTGACCGCGCGGCCAAGCAACATAGCCACAAGAACAAAATGAGTCTCCGGCAAGTCTGCATGGTACGGAAGCAAATGCTGAAGTGCGACAAATCCGGGCACATGTTCAACTTCAGGATTAAGGTCACACGCTGCTCCGATGGAACCACTGCGCGCAGATACGCTGAAGCCGAGCACAACACCCGCACGGTTTTGCACCACACTCTCAGCTTCTGTTAACCATCCGCCATTAGCGCTACCCTCTCTGAACTTGGTCATTAAGGTGCTGTGTCTCGTCATTGTCAACAACATCTGCAATACAATATGAACTGTCTCGCGATGGCAGGTCGGACTGAGTAGCGAAAGAACCCAGTCAAAGCCAAGCACTTTCGAAATCTGTTCGCACAGTCTGAAAGGCGACGTTAATTTCGAGATTAAATTAATGCATACTGAATGAGTATGTCTCACTGATAGTTCAACTTTCCACCAGTATTCAATAGCATGTTTAGGAGTACGTTCAGACAGCGAGTACGGATGTACACATTATAGGCAACACGTGTTGATCCATCCTCAAAGTTGACGTCTAAAACAGAAAATTTTTCACCACGGGTCTTTTAACCAACGAATCTTTAATAGGTCACGCACGCAAAACCTATTCTGTCTAGCATTCGCTCAGTCAACTGCTGAGAAAAAAACGGTTCAATCCAAACAGTTAAACATGAACCTATAAAATTACCGTTACCTTCCTATGCGCTCAGTTTACTGAAGGAAACCTGTACGGCATTAGTGCGGCGCTGACAACGAGAGAAAGTCAGCTTTATTCGTGTTTTCATTACCACCAAAGGGTTAACGACGAACCGATTACACTCGGTAAACAGGAAAAAGCCGTAAATCACAAGATAAAAAAACATGTGGAGTTGAAGACTTGAGAAATTTCTATGAATAAGGTTATAACCTATACACATACACACAATACTATGGAAGAACGGGAAATTTAAACATGTTGTTTCTAGGAATTCACTGATGAAGAAAGGATTACTTAAGCGCGCTTTCTTGCCAAATCTATTCGCGAAAACGATAGGAAAAAGATTGCATTCTATGCCTACCAGTCACGTTAGATAAAAAACCATATAAAGTCGTATGAAAACGAAAGGAGGAGGAAAGCGAAATAATAATTTCTCTTTTTTAAAAAACTTAATACACCTTACCCGGAGCGAAAAGCAACTCTTGCAATTCTTTCATGCTTGCAGGCAAGTCCTTTTCACTAATGCAACTTTCCTTTGGGCTAATAGTGGCCACCAAAAACTGACCAAATCTTCAAAAGGCGTCCACTGAAAACGGAACGAAAGCGTCATTACTTCGTACTTGAGCAAAGAAGCGTCGTCGGCAATGGGATGAAGAATGGCAGCTATCAAATTGAACATTATGTCTTTGGTCGCTTTCAACAATTCCGGACGAAAGAAGATGGAATACAAAAGGCGACATAGCAGGTCCAACTGACGGACAGCGGCTAAATTAGCCTCTTGACTCCTTCAAAGGAGAATCAATGAAAAGACGCACCAATACACCAAGTAGACTCAATTCATACCCGGCTTCTGTAATTAACTGGTAAAAATGTTCGTACAAAAGACGCTGCAAGTCGACGGATGCCAGATTCCAGATGCACAGATCGCAAAGAAGATCGCCAAACACTTGCACGTTAGGAATGATCACCGTTTCACGAGTGACATCCAATGTTCCAACCATTGAAAACAACAGATACAGTATATGACCATTCAACAGCTTAATCTTTTCTTTCAACAGCACTGACAATATTTGATAGCCGCGCAACTTTTCCATTTCATTCGATAAAGCTTGGTTAGTTTTCAAACTGCAAAAGAGCGTTTTCACCGCCGCATACAATGTTTCCGTGTCTTCAGCCATCGAAACAAGTCCAAGAATGCACGCAACGCCGCCAACCGTTTCGAACAACTTGGACACAGGTCTTGGATGGAAGGTGCGCATACCCAAATAGCCTACTATAACGCCACCTATGCTCCGTGCTGGTCCGCCAAGGTGAACGGCCGAATTATGCATCACGCGAACCGGCGTTATATTTTCGTGGCTCGAAATGCCAAGCAACTTGCCAATAGCGCGACTGTCGACTTTGTTGTAAATTTTCCTCAGTCTGGCCAGCGTCATTGTTGAAACTGCGGTGGTATGAAGGCCAAAGGACACTTTTTCTTCGGCAACCAAATTTGGCAATCGTTTCTCCCTCCAACTTAGCGGCGCTTGAAAACTGCCTGCGTAATGAGGTCCCAGCTCGAACACTTGGGCAACCTGACTTGCCGACAGGGCCTCTTCGATCAAATAAGTGGTACCTAAGCGCCACAACAAAGTGGACTGCTTACGAAACGGACCCGGCATAGTTCCTATGACCGCATTAACGGCTGTCAAAGGAGGCAATCCCGTATGGGACGCTGTTGGATACTGAGACAGGTAACTGATACGATGAGTCGAATTCAAGGTGCCGTTTACGTATACGGATACAGCGCTGCTTTTCAACATCCATCGACTGAAAACCACAGTGACATGATTCCACTGGCGATCATGCCTCAGTTCGTCAACCGAAATTCTGGCAAACGCTTCCTTGCTGCCCACATCCTTGTCCAAATCAGCACCTGGCGTGTCCGTCTCGTAAGTTGCAATTAAAAGATTTCGATCGACAGGACTGATTTGAATCTGCATGCTTGCCAGATCCATTGTTGAAGTTATGCTTTCCAAAGATCTCTGAGACTGTCCTGTGCCTTGAAAGGATCTGTATATCGTAAGAAGGCGCAACGGATGCGCATCGGCGCCTGCTTCGGAGAAACGTTCTACGTACAACCAGCACAAGAAGGTCAAACCGCCGGCTGGAGGAAACAAACGTTCGCCCACGCCAAGACCACCGGAAAGGGGACCCTTCGACGAGTCTTGACTTGTGCTGTGAACAAGCGGCGATGAAGCACCAGTCAATGCGGCAGTCGATCCAGCTGGGGCAATTGAGGGAAGAAATATGCATCCAAATCCTTCAATCGACATATCGAATTCAACGAATGGTGGGCTGGCATTAAGCCAACTAAGTCGCAAATCCTTAGGTGTTGTCATTGAGACTAATGTTTTCACTCGGTTCAGCGACATTGACCCTCCACCGATGGACGGCTCGTCTACGTCCATATCGGCGCAACACCAGGGTGCATCAAGGCGCATATACTGTCTGAATTCGTTGGGCGCCATTCCTTGAGCAGCCAATCTTTCCAGCATGTAGTACAAAGGTGGCAACAGTGGATGTTCTTCCAACAAGAAGACCGAGGAAAAGTTATCGAACAAAAGACGCGGCAAACCAGCATCGCACATCACTTGCTGATTGCGTTCAGAGCGAAGCGTTGATCGAAGTATTTCGACCAGAAAAACTTGCAAGTTCAGCGTTTCCTGAAGGTTTAACAAACTTTTAACAAAGCAAAATTCCTGACAAATACGCACCAATTTTCCCGAATCACGAATGTACGATAGCAAGTCGCACATGCACATAACCGCTCCGCTGTGCACAACGTACGGATTCTGTTCCTGAGCGGACAAGAACCGATAAGCAAAGGTTCCGGCACCGCTTTGGTCGTATTTGAACTCGATCACAGCACCAGAGCTAAACGACATCTGTAGCTAATGGTACGAACCATTGATCAATACGAAACCGATCGAAACGGTCGAATGCCATGTCGTATAGAAGACGATATACGAAACAGACAGACACAGACTCGTTCGATAGACCAACGCTGGCAAAGGTAAAGCTGAAGCATACGATTTTTGCACACACTAACATATTCAAGGTGGTCTCCCTCACTCTTCTTCCATACTGTTGTTGAACACGTCGGTTAATGCCCGCAACAATTCTATCTTAACGTCCAACACATCCGGCTCTACGGGAATAACTGTGAACGCTTTCTTCTCGCCAAAACAGCCCAACAGGTGAACGCTCTCAGTGAGACTGCTATACTTCACCTAAGAGACGGAATTCCGAGATACAGCAAGCAATGTGGCCAACCTACCTCATTCTGGAAGAAGGTAGCATTCGACGGTTCAAAGCGCATACTGACTGTCAAAACCCTCAATAAGTTACGCAAGTAGATATACAAATGTTTCGTGGGCACTAAAAACAGGATTTATCACATACGGAGAGGGAAGAAAAAGGCAAAATACGAGCAACTACCGTCGACCCATTGCTTGTCACGAACCCCTTTGAAAGCACCGCCCATACTGAGCACCATCGAAAGCAGGTACACGTAACCACCGACCCTCCGGAAGGCCATGCGTACTCGATGGCTCTCGCGAAGCAGGTTGGCCAGAAACTGAAACGTGACGACATTGAGGTAAAAGCACTCATGTGCAAATATTGTAAGTGTGCGAACCTGCAGCACTTCGCACTTTGTCCATATTTTCGCCGAAGGGGTAGAGTGCAGCAGAGCCAAGATACCTGCTAGTTCGTCCTCTCCGCTTGGATTCATAACGACGTGCTGCAACAGTTGCAGTGCCATGGATCGACAACGATCATCTTCGATCATGGAAAAGATCGTTTTCGTGCCACCAATCTCGCGAAGGACAACTGAAAAGACCACTTCACTTTGCGCGCAATGAGAAAAGCTATTTCTTTGCGACAAACTAATTTCCCATCCCGGCAAAGTGACAATTTTGGCACGAACAGCACTGACCGCTTGCTTAAGTACGCAAATTAAATTTGCGCAAACACATGACAACAATGTGGCAAAATGCAATCAGTAATCAGCTGACCAACAGAGGGAGGACAGTGAAGCGAATTACATAATTAATTATGAACCTGTAACGTTGATTACAATTTGTCTTAGCTGCTTTTCCCAAACTGTTCGTGTCGGAAATGCGAGACTTTACGATGGGCCCCTTTTTGTGATAACTGTTGCACGCCGCATGGGAAGAAAGGAGTCGGACAACTCTATGTGACACATACAAAAATCAATTATAAAAAGGTGAGGGCTAACCAATCATTACATGGAATCGGCTCATGCCTGTTTACCGTCTTGCAAAGGGCACTAAGAAAAACACCGTTTACGTCCAATCCTTCATTTTCGACTTACCTGGAATGCTCTGCTTGTTTTTCGTCTCAATTTTGACCTGGAAGTCCAAACATTTCAATGTAGCAAAAAGAAAAAGACTACTTTTCATAGAAGGGCACCATAGTTATTAACGCACGAAGAGAATAATCCTTCATGCGTCTACTATTAATAATTAATGTAATGTTGCGTAGATGCTTTGTAATGGGAAGGCATTTCATATCAGTGGTCTTTCACGGCTTGGTCCCGTTCTTGCAGTGGGAGAACCAACGGGTCCAAGGCGTGAAGGACCAGTGATATAATGCTGCGTAGTTGTAATTGCCATTGCACTAGTATTGGCTCACTGGTTCAAAAAACGCAGTAAGAAAGAGAAGTGAATAAATAAATCTCTCCCCAATGTGAATGCCACTGCAGTGAATTAACTCAGGAATGCTTCTTGTGAGATACATCGGCATCATTCAACGCTACAGTGCTAATGCTATTATAAACCCGAAATTTAGTGACTAATCTAGTTAAGTAACCAACTCTTCTGCTTCTTAGACGGAGTTGTGTAACAACAATGGCGGTGCAGAAAGTATGCCACCCATAAGCACGCAAAATGAGAAAATGCACAATATGTTCTCTTACCGACATTGGCATTGCATTGCTTGACTAAGAGGCACAGAGTGCGAACTATGAGCGAAAAGCAGTCCCAGGTGGTTTCTTGATCGCCTACAAAAATGGAATAGACTCGAAGACAGAGATTAAAGGACAAATTCTACCGCTATTGTTCCTGACGCACGCGTACGCATTTTGTAGTACAGTTACAAGCACATCAAGCAAACCGACGTCGCGAAAAACGTCTTTGACCCCAACACTGTGATTCAGTATTTTGTGCAGCGATCGAACGATTAGGCGAATGGAATTCATGTCTCTGAAAAGAGGCGCTGATAAAGCGATAAGTACGCAACGTTCGTAAACGTACTTGTTGGTCTTCAGAATAGGCGCAATTGCGATGAACTCTTTGGAGGGAAGATAGTTAAGTTGGAAGACAACGTACTCAATGAGATCGAACAACTTTCGCTGAAAGGCCAAAATCAAACAAAGGTGGCGAGCCAACGATTAAGCTTACTTGAGTTTTCAGACTTTTCGCATTAACCGTCTCAATGAATTTTCCCACTGGACACCGACTTTCCAGAAGGAAATAGTTTACCGGATCAGCCGAAAAGATGCTGTACATAACGTCAAGTACGGTACAGCAGATGTTCGTCTGATTGCTGAGAATGAATACGATTTCCAAAACTTCAAAAGCGTCCATGTTCCGTACTACTCGGCCTGCTGTTGCAAGTGAACAGGAAATTTAAACAAGAGAATATATGACAGCGCATCTACCTTCGCCCACAGGTTGCCGAACAGGACTACCGCGTTGCCCTTGCCAAGCAATATATGTCTCTGGTGCTTTGACTTCGCCACTTCCCGCCAATACAACGGAATTGACGACAAAAAGTAAATTACGCAATGCGTCTTGCTCATTTTGAACCGTCGTAAACGAACGCCTATGAAAGGATTTTGATTATAAACAGGATAATGTTACCAATCGATCTTCGACTTACTGAAGAATAAGGTCGCATAAGTACTCATATCCACCTGCTGATTTAAAATCTTCCAAAAGAACTGGGGAAAAGGAAGCAAAATCTTTCAACACGCATAACAAGCAGCTGACCATATCGATCAAGTCGGCAAGGCTTTCTTGCGCTGCATGCCTTAGATTGTCCACGAAAAGCTGCACACATTTATGATCTAGAAAAGTCAACTGCAAATAGTGGTAAAAACAAGCTGAGTCAGCTTTGCAACCATGAACGTAGTTGACTAGAGAGCAAGATTTGACCCGCGAAGACAATGTCATAAGAAGCTCGGAAGAACAGCTGCGCCAAATGTGGTTATGAACGGGACACCACGAACTGACACTGCAAAAAATAAGCACGAGGTCGTCCTTCGAAGCGACCTGTTCTAGTCCCTTCTGGCTACGCATAACAGGTATCATAACCTTAAAAAGAGAGCACTGAGTTAAAAACAGAACAAAAAACACTTGGAACAAATAAAAAAGTACTTTCATCAATGCATCTCGTAGTAGTTGGACTTCGCCACTATCCAATGGACAAGGTTCAGGTAAATCGCAAAACAAGTACAGCGATTTAACCAGTGTTGAAGGTAAAGCAGCTTTGCAAACCGCTTCAACAATATCGACACGGTTTGGCGACACCAGCAGAGCTAATGCGGATAAGATGGACCATCCAAAAGTTTTAACATCTACTGCGGCAGCATTTGGCTTCAAGTATGTAATTATTTCCACGGCAGCGTCCACTTAAAAACATGAACACCATTAATTCGCGTTACAACTGATTAAAACAGAGTTCATTTCAAATGGCATATTTATTAATACTTTACAGCTGCAAAACAGTGTGCAATGTTGATTTCCCATATCAACCTTTTAACAGCGAGATATTTTCTTGAATTGGTACATTAATTTTAGATTTAACAGAACTTCGCTCCTCTTGAGCTATTCGCAAATAAAACTGCAAGTTCCAATAGAGTACATACGCCAAGGCCATAGGCCCATCATTATCATGCAGCTTTTCCCTGTTTATCACATTTACATTAACTGAAATCCGAGTACAATGTTACTTATAAGGTTCTCCCGTGTTTATCGTTCTGCTTAGAGAAAGGACTGCTAATAATTCGCCAATCCAATCACTGATACGAAGGTTTAATTGGGCATTACAGTTCATAATGCCAAGCTGCGCGACGAAGGCAAACGATTCAGCTGCGCTATTAACGTGCGTAAAAGGCTCAAATGTTCAACAGCGAGTTTCCTTATACGGTCTTTGAGTAGCACTTCACTACAGAACGCGAATGGTAAGAATCAAACGGATTATAAGGGAATCGATATTCAGCAAAGTTCGTCAACAAACTCAACGCGTGGTGCAATATGTCACCCGCCTTCGACCTGCCTGATGAGCTTTCCTTATCAATAAAGAATCGTCTGCTGTAGAAATTGGCATCCCGCCATAGCAGTGATACGTAACAGCGTCAAACTGAATTTGTACTAAACATTAAAACAGCATTTTAGACTGTAGGCAATTGAAAAAAAGTGAACGCTAATTGGAATAGCCGCGAGGGAGCAATTTTGGTTTACAGGAACGTTTGGGCGCTTCTTTTTTGACACAAATGTCACCGGCGATTGTCACCTGGAGACGATAGAGGAAGATGTGACACCTTATGTGAAAACGCACTGCCCTGTGCTCAAGATGGCGCGCCAGCTTGATACGCAGCGATTGTGCGTGATTATTTTAACGACCACTTCCCCCTATTTCGGATTAGAAGAAGTGGTACAAAATGGCCGCCAATGAGCCACGAACCTCTCTTTTGTGACATTTCATTGAAGAACAGATGTACGCTAAGGAGAGACACTACGTCCATATTCTTCAAAGCTCAACTGAAGAAGCGTTCAGAAAAGTTTATGCTTCCTAGCCCATACAGGAACGTCAGTCGGTGTCCAGAAGTGTACTGAAGTGAACGGCAAACAAACGGAGAAGCATCAATTTCTCAACTTCTTACTATATGCTAATTTTGCTCTGTCTTTAACGGCATGTTTCGGAATATCTGATAAAAAATTAAAACTTTTAAACTGAAATCAGCAAAGGGATCCCATACTGACGCTTATGGTTGAGATAAAAATAAAACTGGGGAAATGAGAACGATAAACGCATAAGAAGCTATGACAACCAGCAGAAAGGCGGAGGATGCTGTAAGCTCATCTGCCGTCAAGCGTGGAATAGGTAGCACAGAAAAACACTGAAACCGTTCTTCAAAAACAGCTGGAGTACTGTTTCGACAAGTGCTTGCAGTGAAAGTCAGATGCTATATACTTACTATTCATTTTGAAGAAATAATATGCCTAGCAATTACTTTTATAAATTCCTGGAACTATAACGGTATTTTCAAAAAGAATGGTACTGTCAATCTGAAGCTTGCATTACATTTCAATTGTACTCATAGATACAGTAGATAGCAGACCAGTAAGGCTAAAGGTAACTGCAGCTATCAGGATCACACTTAAACACGAACGGAATTGTCGTCGTAAGTACACTTATGTACAGCATTTAAGAGAAGCTACAGCCACCATTTACTCTTTAGTAAAACAAATGACCGCATGAAAACTGATACCAGCTTAACAAGGCTCAACGCGTGCACACTTTCGAAAATGGCAACAAACGCTCATCAATGCTCATTTTACGTTGGTTAAGGGTGTCAGTAACAGCATTAACTGTCACGTACGTGAATATCCGTCACGAAAATATATACGTTCGTTACAAGCAATACAGCCTTAATTATGATGACATTAAGTACAATATCGAAAATGTGATACTCTGTAATGATCGTACGAAACTTTACAGACTTATTTTTTGGGGGAAACCGTTCTAATTGCAAAATGACGAGATTCGTAACTTCGCAATGAATGAAAATGGCTCTATCTGAAAATGAACTACGGCAGTGAACATAAATACGTACTCTGCTGTGCATGAAACTAAATTTGAAACACCGGAACGTAGTACTTAGGCACACTTCACGTCTTGTTTGGTTCTATGCTTGAAATGTGCAGGCAATAAGTCATGGAATCACTATTGCCGATGAAATGTACAATATATTTAACTAGGGACCACCTCCTACAGTAAAATAGGAACTCTGAATGAAAAAATACCGCGTCTGCGACACAAACGTGAAAACGGGAGAGGATCCCTATCATTTTCAAAAGTTCCCATTTTGAAGGAACAATTTTTACGCTTTCGTTTCCAAACCAGTTCTGAAAAGACATCTGGATTACGCTTGTCGGTCACAGCTTAACAGAGGCTCATAGCAAAAGTTCCGTAAAGAGAAGAAGCCATTAACCTATTGAGGATTTAAACTAAAAATAGGGTACTACAAGGGAACAAAACAACGCGTATCGAGGGAGCCGTTGCTTACAGTATTTTTTGCAAACCGTTTCAACCTCGCAGAAAAACTAGACAGTATTGCTACAGATGTTTTGCAAAGTCAACAAAAGCGGAGATGAAAAGCCCGCCAGAGTTGTCGATTCTATTGATAGCTTATCAATAGGAAGTCTTAAATCAAAATAGATGTATTAAGACATTTAAAAGATAGCTCGTTACAAGTAACCTCTGAACGGTTGCGACCACATCCATCAATCGATGTTATAGCTACAAACTTCCAAAACGCTTGCTGGTTGCTTGAATCGATTAAAACACATACATACTGTCAGTTAAGCGCAGTGCCCCGAAATGACCGACAGAAACAACTTACCCGTGCTGGGGAAACCTGCTCGCATTCGTATTTCTTGCACCAGCATACTGCTAATCATCGAGACGAACTGAGAAGCTTCTTTAAAGCGATTAACAATGTCCTCGACAGTAAACGACTGAGACACCTGTTTAGGCGTGGGTCAGAGCAATTAAACAAGATCGTTGGCACAATGAGCACTTATTACTTTCAGGAAGAGCTTCACGACTGGATACATCTTAAGATCACGCTCTTCGGCAGACTTGCTGTTGCGCACTAGATCGTTAAATACTTTTCTCAAGTGCATCAAAGCAAGTACATTATCGCCCATGGAAGTCGATTCTGTACTGTTCGTAGCGTCAGATGTCGGTTCAGACGATGGACGCGAAGAGCCCAATTTGCGGACAATATTCATCGCTTTGACGGAAACCTTCACCACAAGAAAGAACGAGCAACTGTTAATGTGTCCACAGTTGGCCTTGCAATAACGCTGATCTGGAGAAACAGGTCCTACATGAGCAAAAAACGTTCGCCCGAAAGAAAACAATTCGCTTACGTAAACCGTTTTCCGCTTTTACTACCTTCTAATCAACGCAACAGCGAAACAAGGCATTTAAAGCGCAGCACCGCCACAAGCAAAAAAACTAGGCGACAGTACGCCTAAGCCCACAGAAACATCCGTTATGCAACGACCATTAGCAAAATCGCCATTTGGGGAACATACAGTACGGGGACGCAGGTACTATGCGCAATTAGTCTTCAGATCGGAAATATCTTCTATTGAAAACGCTTTTTCGGTGGCATTTTATAGCACCTCCATTCATCAGTCCATTGTTTGGCTCAATTCTGCAACACCAAATAGTCGTGATTTACAAAAATGTGAACTATAGCAATATTGTCAAAAACCTTTATCCATTCGACAGAGAAAAATTTGACGTACGATTAAACTTCTATTATTTAGTAAAGTCAATTTTTCATTCGGAAGGACCAAATGAAGAACTTGCCTTAATTGCTCGCAGAGAGTTTTCAGCAAAGCAGAGATTGTATGCCAAATCCGTCAAAGAATTTGAAGTTATGCTCACCCCAGTTATCTTCTGCAGTCTATGTGATCGCTCGCTCTTATTTCGCTAAAAGATAAGCAAGCAATTCTAGGGTATATGACAGTATGCAATCCGTCGCCTAAGTAATCGGTTCCGACGAATACTTGCTATCTAGGTGGTTCCTATGATTTTTTTATGGTACCATTAACACATCATATTTGCGGGACACACTATCTCAGTTTGACTTTATCAAACTTCGTGTCATGCTGCTAGAATCAAACTCGAGCAAGTATCTGCGCTCAAATTCTGCCGGCCGTTAGAAGTACAGATGAACTGCTGGTTACAACGATGTGCTGGCTGGAAACTCTCGGAATTTTGAGGGAGCTAGAGCAAGTGAACTGTATTTTACAAAACAATATAATATAGGCAGGTACAGATTGAACCTGCGCATACTTAACCATTTCACATGCAATTTGGATACGTATTTTTCTTCATGCGTTGTTATTATCTAACTGGGGCACGTACCTATTTTTCGTACACTCATTCATTTGCATTAGGACATTATCTTATGAAGGGTAGCAGTGCAAAGGTTGCAAATGCATGTCATTAGCTTAACAGCTTCTGTCATCGCCTACAGTTTAGTACTTTTATTAGGTGACTTACTTTACACTGCTGAGCAGTAATTATCTAATGAAAATTTTGCGAGGACACGCTCGTAAAATCTAACAGAATTCGCGCGCTTTTTCCCTGCGTAGCTGTATGGATGAATACATCAACTCATAATTAGCTTCCGAAGTACCCGTAAATTTCGTAGTAGAAAACATTATAACTGTACTGATCGAGCTGCAGTTCCAAGCACACTTCAAATTGTGTTTTATTTGAAGCAGCCGTTTCAGCTCCGTTAGAAAGTTCCGTCGAGAATGAGAACAAATTAAGAAGTTAGGTCATTATTGGCACACGGCGGACTGTAATGCGACCTTAGCTTCTTCACCTGACGAGCAAACAGCAGTTCCAAAATAGCCTATATTCCACGCAAATACATTTATCACTTCAACATGACCCACAACAACAAACGTTCGTGTATCTTCTATTTTTTACCTAGAAAAATTCTTCATATGCTACAACTGCAGTATCAGAAACGCGCGCAAAAAGAGAAATCTTTAACGCGGTGAAAAAGTAGCAAAATGTGACTGCTGTAAGAATCGCAATTCAAGCAGGCAATAGGTAAAGCAAAACTATTGCACACGTCTGAACAGCTTCTTCACTCTAGCGTGTGAGTATAAACCACGTAATGACTTGAAGAGTAAACATCAGAGTGTTACTCTTCCAGCTACCCAAAAAGCACAAGCATAGTGCATCTGACTGCCTCCCATAGTATAGTCCTTTGTTCATATTTTGCCAAGGAAAAAGGCAAAATACACATAAGTACACATGGCAAAGCGAATAGGTTTTCCTCAAACAAACAGTACGAACGATTCAATCACAAAGTGCGAATGCTTCAAGTGAAGCATATAACGTTGTTCAAGGAGCAACGGTTAAATGTTGGAGAATGAGTTTGTCAACAAATAAGGCTTACAAGAAGTCGTGTAAAAAACAATGGAACTTCCATAACAACAAATACGTAATCGTCAACTGCTAAGCGGCTCGAAGAAAAGCGCATACGTCTTCTCTTGCTGGAATGTCCCGCAAGCAAAGGTACGCTTTTGCAACCAATATGGGCGTCCGCTCTTGAATTCCATGCATGGACAAATAATTGGGCAAAAATACTTTTACGCTTTTATTACCTTCTCAGTCGTAATCAGGTTCGGGAATATAAACAGGCATTTGGACTTCAGGTGCCCTTCTCCACATGGCGAATCTGCGCGACTGCCCGTTATCCGTATAGACACAATCATTGCTCGAATACGCGTAACCGTTCTTCTTCCATTGTTCTACACGCCCATCTTTCGCACTGCAATATTTTGCAATCAACTTCTCATAGCCTATTTATCAAAATGAAGAAAAGGTGCAGTCTATCCTAACTGATGAAATAATTTAACATCCGCTGTGCGGGACGCAAAGCGAAGACAGTCAGTGTGAAAACAGTGACGTGCATCAATGTTAAAAGTTTGCTTTGCTCACTTGACAACTTTGGACAGGCCGGAATTTGCCGCTGGAACAATTGAGTCATCACGAGACCAAAAGTTGGTCATCGATGTGGTCATCCGATTCTGCTGGCCGCCAACGGTCGAAACGCTAATGCTTGACGTATCTATGGAAGACTTTCGAGCACGACTTGTCTGATCTGAACTGCGATCCAAACGGTTCTCCAAATCGGCGATCCAACTAAAATCAATTTCGCTGTGCACGTCCATCGTTGGCGTTTGACCATCGGTCGCTGACTGATCCATTTCGCCTTGTTCGACAGATCGACGACCATTCTCCACCGTGACTGATCGAAACCAATCACTTTGATCGTCGCTGCTTCCGAAATACAGTTGCTTGGCAGGCGACTGAACATTTCCATTTATACGACCGTCGCACGGTACCTTCGAACCGTTAACTAAAGGATAAGGACCCAAATCGTTCAAGCTTTGCTCCCTATGCAAAGCTTGACCGATTTGAGCAGTGTCCATACTTTTTGCTTCTTCCGTAGAAAGCTGCTTAGACTGGTCGCTAACGCGTTCCATCTTTTCTGCGTCTGCCAGCAGTCGGGCGTTTCGTTCCATAATAGTCTGTGCGTCCATTGTGACCACCAGTGCTTTTTCTTGTGCTTCTTTACTATTCTTCAATCCGTTAGTCACTGTAGAGGGTATCTTCGCCTTGTGCTCCAAGGGAGGAGCAGCAGAGTCGACTGCGTCGAAGTCCAACTCTTCAACGAAAACGCTTCGTCCGGAAGTTGCTGACGGAGGGCGATCTTGGCTCTTTGGAAGAGCATCAGCCAAATGGGGACGTAAACAAGTACTAAACTTGAATAAACGACCGCCAGGCTCAGACGGGCTTTCGCCGATCGTTCGCTGTAACGGCGTAGATGTCTTTGCATGAGAAAAGTCAACGGAAGAGGTGTGTCGTCGTAAGGTTGGTTGATCGCAAAGTGCCTCTACACTCTGCGACCTCGGTGGTGCCGGCATCATCTTCTCCCAACGTTGATAATGTCCAGTAGGGAAAAAAGAATGCGGTTCCAAAGGCATACCGTATCCCTTGGGCAGCCAAGGCGATGGCATCTGCTGCCACATTGCTCCTGGCGGGTAATAACACGAGTTCATTGGATGTGGATAGAAAAGATGCTGCTGATTTAACCCATTCATGTGATATTGAGGTACGAATACTTGACGTGACGTACCAGAGGATAAATCACTCCGCGGCATCGGTGAAGACGCCTTCGACTGTAGACGCAGACGTTTCCTGCGTTTCTGATTTTTGCCGGGAGAAGCCAATGATCGCTGTCGCAACATGGTGCCTTTTTTCTTCTTCTTTTCACCGTCATTGCCAACGGCCAGGTCGACTTGATCATTGGCACCTATTGGTACGACGACGACGGCAGAACGGTGGCCGTTTTTCTTTCCATCCACGGTGCCGGCAGCAGCTGCCGTTGCATGTCGGTTGCCCATTTCCGACTGGCCAACAAACAAAAAATACGAAACCAACTGCGAATAGTCCCTTCGCCGCCAATGGCTTTCGTGGAAGAGGGGTTTATTGACCTCGGTTAGTCAGAGAAAATTCTACGACAGCGGACGAATGGATGCCGCGCTGATCGAGCACATTTGGGCAAGTTGGCCGGTGAAGGAAAACGGGTGGCCCGTGGCTGAAAAAACCCGAATCGTAAACGCGATCGATGTGATCTGGCAGAAATCAGGTTCTCATTGCGTAAACAGCGGGAAAAGGATCCAGAACGAGGAAGACGTAAGAAAAACCGGTCATTCGCCCTTGCTTCGCCGTGACAAAGGTCTCCTTTTGGTCACTGGACACGCAGTCCGCGGGAAGAGGAGGACGGGGAGGAAAATGGAAAAGCCTATACTCCCCACTTTGGCCCCACGGTTGCGCAGTCGAAGAAACAGTGGACGTCGTTCGAACGAGATGACAAAGCCAGTAGTCAGTAAAGGAACAAGTTTTGGCAAAGACAAGTTTCTCGATACGCGCTCGTGACCTTCCCCACAGCGATCACGGTATCTTTCTACATCGAGCAGGATCTGGTTGTTCTCTACATTCTTTCGTAGACAGCAAAGCTTCCACATTATTGTCCAGCTTGGCATGCCATCTTTGGCGGCGAAGTTTCCACCATCTTTTACAAACAGTTCCATTGTTCAGGTGACCCACCATAAGCCCAAGTGTTGCTTACCGCCAAACCGTGATTCAATTCGAAATGACAGCTGCCGTACAAATGTCAAACTGTAGTGATCTGCGTAAACTTGAAATTGTGCTATTCGCTCCCGAATGTAAGTTGTGAGACGTTTGCAGTTAAACTACGACAAAACAAAAGTGCTGACGAAATTGCATCAAAAAAAGTATTAAGTTCGAAGGCATCAAGGTGATAACAAGCAATTAGAGACAACAACTACCGACAACAGCAGCGACGATAAGGTTTTCGACTGAACGAATGGTCACGTCACAGACGGCAAAGCCAGTTGAATGTGCATATCAGCTACACCTTACTGGCGATGTGTTCCCAACCCCCTTTCGTAAATGTACCAAAGTCTGCCGCATCTATCGAGTCCCCCTAATTGGAGTCGGTTGATTAAACACGCCCGATAAATGCAAATTTCCTCCTTCCTAAACGCACCTTTAAGTGCCTTCCGACCCATATCTAACCGCGGCGAAGCAAACAGCATTGCCCGCAGGCATAAAGTCAACTGGTCGACTGAGCGCCGACCCAAATTGGGATGCCATTTACCGGCGCCTTTTCTCAACCGACTGAGATGAAAGAAATGCTGCGATTAATTTAAAAGAGACCAAAATGCTTCGCACAGGCTTCGCTGAAATAGCAAAGTCAGCGCGAAGCATTGACTGACCCGAAAAACCTGAACTGAACACCCCCTCATAGCTCAGAGGTCACATCATTTCTTTCGTTTACCAAACGTTGCAACGAGAATCGCGTTGACATGCACCGGAGAAAATACAAAGTCGTCAAGAACGGAAACCAATGTTTTGTCGCGCAAAAATGGAAGCGTCAGTCTTACCGATCGCCAACCGGTTGCTCTGCGAAGCAGCATTTGAACGATCAGAAAAGTTCATCAAATGAAACGAGCAATTCACGGAGGCGGTCAATCAACTTTGCACTTACAAATGCGCGCCGTGACTTCGTGGTCAGCGAACAACAACCGTTGCGGCCAAGCGTGCTGCATGTAATCTATTCAACATCTTAACTTTACTTCGTACGCAGTGACAGGAGCAGCATTCGACTTTCAACAAAAGTGGAACCCTCTTGAATTGAAAGCTTCCAATAGGCTGAAAATAAGCGCATAGAGAAGCAACTGGTGGTCAGTTGAAATGCGCACGTACAGAAGAAAATCGTTCTCGTCCATTGTCCTTGCACGTCGTTCCTGGAAGTTTCCACTGGTAAGCGCCTCCATTACTGCCGTTTTGACGTTGAAATCATCGGCGATTGCCTACCAATATACGCGCTGATGAGCAGTAATCACAAAAGCAAATTTAAACAAATATTAGTCACGTACAATATTGTGGACGGAGCAGTGAACGCGATAGTTCTTATCGAGCAAGTCCAACACTTTCTTCTTGCCAAAAGTAGAGCCGAGAGTTTTATTCTTCCGCAAAAAGGCAAGTCGAGTCAGACCGTCCCATTCCTGCAATAAATGACATGGAATTCAGTTGAACTGCGCCTTAAAAGCGAAAGTTCACCTTAAAATTGACTGGAGGAGGAGGCATCTTGAGTTCAATTCTCACGACACTGGCGTCCACCTTAGGCGGCGGCCGGAAATTGTTTTTGCCAACTCGCATTACAAGGTGAACCTTGGCCAGCAGTTGAGTATTTACCGAAAGTCGACAGTAGAGTTTATCGCCGGGTCGGGCGACAAGCCGCTGGGCGAACTCGCGCTGAAACATCAGCACGGCGCAGCTGAAAAAGGAAACAGCGAAAGGATGTGGAAACGAAAAGCGTGCTTAGGACAACTTACCGGAAAGGTGGCCTATGCAAAAGGAGACGAAAAATGAAAGGCGAAGAAATCTGGAAAACTTCATTAAAAGAAGTTAACAATCAATTGAGAAAGCTTACTTGAAAAGGTAAATTGGCAACGCAAACATCGAAGAATGGCCATTGTACTTTCAGCACATCACCTGGCACAATCTCCAGCTTGGCTTGCATTGACCTAAGAAGGTAAAAGGAAGATGCTTATGTCGCCTGTTTGAATTCGTAAAAGCTTACGTGCACTGAACTCGCTTAGTCAATTCTGCAACTAAGCGGTAATCAATCTCGCAAGCGATTACCTACAAGGCAACGAAATTTAAAAAATGGTGAAAATGTATAAGGATGGCAACAGCGTACTTTTCTGGACCTTTCCAACAACTTCACCGTCAAATTACCAGTACCTGGTCCGACTTCGAAAACAGTGTCACTAGACTTCACTGATGCCTGAAAGTTGGTACGGCATAAATTCGATCGTCCGAATCGACCGGAAAACGTAAAATTTTAAAGGGAGCATTTTTTACTGACAGAGGGGCCTTCGCCTGGAACTTTCAGCAAAATTACCGCAGAAGACGAAGCACTAGAAAAAGTTGGAACTTTAAGGACTTGTGACGAAGAAGTTCCGAACATTCTAAACCTGAACGATAAACGCACAAAGAGATTCAGAAGAAGAAACAGAATTTAACCAAGAAGACGAAACAGAAAAAGCTTCGTGCCTTTCGCATGATAAGGTTTTTCAATGCTTGGAAGTTGCTTGAACATTGGATGCCTTGAAATGGATTTCATCTCTGATGAAACTCGTTTCAATGCAGCACAAAATATATCAACAATATAGGATTTTTCGGACTTCTTGAATGAACTGATACGTAGAAACAAATCGGACTGTTACTATGGCTTGAAAGGCAAAATGATTACGTTAAAAAAGTATCGCCAGATGGAGCAGAACAATCTTAAGGCAAACGCCTGTAACGCATTTTTTCAAACAACGCGATTGCGGTGTGTTACTTTGGTAACATGAATAAATTTTTGCAGGACACGACCTCCCATGGGAGAGCTTCGATAAATAGAGTTGATAATAAATGAAACCGAAAGATAAAGAAAAAACTGTCAAACAGTACAAATTACATGGCTGTGCAGGTTTTTGATCATTTGAATTACACTATGCGGCAATTAGCTCAGAAAATCGAGTTCCTTTTTGTACTATACGCGTTCAACAATCACGGAGCACCTAACAATGGTCGAATGAAGTTCAAATGGACGCAAAGCGACTTATAACTCTACAAAGGCAACCACTCATTTGTACAGCCATTTGACAGAACTTATGGACAAAGTAGTGCACTCGATTGCCTTTGAAAACAAAAAATTGCCTTCCCAACGAACACCGTCGCATTTCCTCACAACAGGAAATAGACGTGTAGACAGACGGATAAAAATTTGTTAAGAGTACAACTAATAACCTAAAAAACGAATTAAGGCGAAACTTTCGAAACAGTTCCTCTTCAGTTTAGCGCTGAAGGCAGAACCAGTTAGTTAAGAAAGCTCCGCTTTGAGCTGTTTTTGGACTACAAGTTTAAGATTCAACGGTTTTTAGCCGCATTTCTGCATAACGTGAAATTTAAACTCAACAAAATAAGTTCAATTTCCAGTAACAAAATACTTCAATATTAACCGATAACACATCTAATGGTCACTTGAGTTTCAGTAACCGAGAAACAATACTCAAATACTGCTCCTCCCAGCATTCAAGGCTATCTCAGTTTTCCGTATGTTAACCTCCCAGCATTCAAGGCTATCTCACTTTTCCGTATGTTAATAATCACATGCCTTCCAAAACAACATTATTGCATTCACCCGGTAAAGCGAATAAATAAAAAAAGGAAAATGCATTTCACGGCGAAAATACACAAAGAAAGCTTTCAAGTTAAAAGAAAATGAGGCGGTAGTCAACCCTTTTAGAGAAATGTTCGTTGCAAAAACAATCACGGAGTTATCCTACCTGCAAATCTCTACCGTATGGTGGAAATAAGCAAATCTCCCTTCCGTAATATTTTTTGTATTTATTTTGTATTTTTTAATGACTGACGACGGTTGATAAAAGGACATGTTTACTTGCGAAGCTTCCGCGGCTTCTCATCTTCCCTCTTCAGCTGACAGCTTTATAACGTAAAATAATGCGAATGGAGGAGACAAGAAGCAAACGTTTGGCTATTCTACGTTTATTTAATTTTAGCAGTGGTCATCAATCGACAACAAACGTGAAGTTTAACGGGAGACCGCTCCTAAACATAAACTATTCAACAGCTCACTACTGTACAGATTTTCAGGTAACCTAGTAATCAGTTCTCAAAAAATAGCACTCCTATTGCACAGCGCCAGCTGGAACCTGAGTTCGGAATTTCTATCGCTTTTCCCAAAAATTATTTTTACCACGCAAGAAAACGATTTGTTTTAGTCTTCCCTACGGAAACAAAACATTTCTGAAACACCTTAACATTACAAAGCGCCTACATACTCAAAACCGTAACAGCCATGACTCACAAAATCTACCCAATGCTTTGCATTAACAAATTTTACGCTAGTTGCTTGTACGTTCCTGAACGCGCACGCGAGTACATGTTCAGAAGAGAGGAAATAGATGGCGCCGTACGAATTTTCTTGCGGTATGGGAAAGCTACACCTAACAGCGAACTTACCTTTTCAACAATGCTATTGACAACGAGTGGATTTTTCAAAATATGCTGTCCGGCTTTCGTATCGAAGGATATGCCTATAAGCACGCACACTTCTAAGCGAGGAAAACGGAAAACTGCTGGGACCTTGCTTCCGTTTGGAACGATCTCTGTCACGTCCTTTCTGCTTTCTAATGTTTGGCATGGCTTAATGATTTGTAGATTAGTAGTTGCGACGTAACAAAAGCGAGATAAGAACAAACTAGTAACACACGCGAGCAAGCAACTTTGGGAAAAAGGTCTTACAAACCTGAAGAAACGAAAACCAATAGCAGTTCTTGATTCAATCTACCTTTCAACAATAGCCTTGACAAAACGTCCGACAATTGGTACCTTGCAACCTTAGAGCAGAGACTGTTACAGTAAGAAAGGAAAGCAGGTACTGACAGCAGATTATTTTGGCACAAGCGGCAAAGGTTGTCCCAGTTACAGCGTTTTCTACTTGCTACCACTACCCATTGCAGAAACTACATTATTAAGTTTGTCAGCACAGTTCAGGATGCAACAACCGCG
Organism: Trichuris suis; assembly: GCA_000797535.1. Lineage (NCBI taxonomy): Eukaryota > Metazoa > Nematoda > Enoplea > Trichinellida > Trichuridae > Trichuris > Trichuris suis. The sequence continues at coordinate 811,444 of KN538395.1, read as the reverse complement.
AAACAGCGTCTTTCGTAAAACGATTTGCAGCAAAAGAAAGGTTTAATATTCAGCAATATCCATTACCGGGCGACGACAAAGCATAAGTAAATACCGCGAGACACCACTACGAATTCATGCGTCTCAAGAACGGGTTTGCACAATAGGAAGCGACGTTTTCGACACGAACGATGGCAAATAAAAAAAAATTTAAATGCCGGAAAACGACGACAGCTTGTCGGCTTACGGACTACATACGTACGGTTAGGATGACAACCGACCGAGTCATCACTGACAGTGCTGTTGAAAAACGGGATGGATTAGACTGAGAGGGAGAGTTACACGCGACTACGTAATGTTAAAAAAGGAAATTAACTTTAAGCATTACTGAAAGCGCCCCAAGCGCGAATAGTTAGCGAAAACGAGGGCGAACACTGGCAAAGGATAAAATGACGATGGCGAAATGTGAAGACCTCTTCGACCGTGCAACTTTGTCGCCTTTAGCACGCCTAAAATTGCGCATAATTAGAATAGAACGCAATGGCTTTCAAAACGCCTATATACTACACGCCTTGTCACGCTTAAACAACAGGCAAACTCTACACCATCGCTGCTTACCAACAGAATCACCTAAATAATGACGTAGCAAACGAAAGGGATAGTTTGCGAGGAAAAAAATCTCTTCACCTACCAAAAATCACTGACGACCACGAAGACTTGTGCTTGATTGATTGTCTGAAAAAAACAAATAGACAAATAACATTAGGCATCAACGAGAACGGATGGTCATTTGTTACGTTAATTTGCATAGCAGGATGCACTAGAATATTGGCAACTGTTAGCAGTCGCATGCACAAGCAGTGGACTTTTCAGACGTTGCCATAACTGACATGGACATGAACAATCGTTCACAAACGACAACAAAGACGGATAAACGAATGCGACAATATTGCAATATTAACAACCGCATATGACACAGATGGATAACACCGGGCCAAATGACAAAAATATAATGTAGGAATAAACAAGTGAACGAGGTGGGACAGGGAGACAACAAAGGAATGAAACAGAGGTGTAACAAACAAAGCAAACATATATAGGTGGGAATGAATTTTCTTTGTCAACAAAGTTTTAATGAGCACATGCTACATTGTGGGAGAGAGAGGCACGACAAACCAAGTGCGCGAAGAAGGTCAGCGAACGGCGACAGAGAGGCAACGTTTGACCCACTAACTGATCACAAAGCGAAACAACAGCAGCAGTAGCAGCAGTATCAATAACAAGAGAGAAGAAGGGAAGGATGAGTAATAAAGCAAAAATTAAAAAGTAAGGCAACCGCAGCCTTCCGCCGTTTTAAAAGCCGTTCGCTCTCCCGGCCCACCTCCATTAGCCACAATAATCTTTCTCTAATATGCTACCGACACGAAAAACGAACCATCCAACCGACGCCACACACCAGTTTAAAATAAAAATAAATGTCAATTGGGAAAAAGAAGGAGAGGACAACACAAACCAAAAACAAAACAAGCAGCAAGAAACGTGAGCGGCGCCACAACGGAAAGAAATGATCGGCATTGAACGGCGCAACAGTTCGCCAACTGTGTGCGCGAGTGCGGTTGGTAGGAATACGTTCGGCGCATGCAGTGTGCATATATTTTACCTGCGACCTTTTTTAAGCTGCACGGTTGGAGTTGGGTGTTGCAAGAAGAGATGTTCGACTTTCAAGCGTTCGAGTTGAACGCGTCGAGGGAGTCACTGCTGCCGTCTGAATCTGGAGATTTTCGCTCTACTCCATTACTACGGCGACGGGACCGACGATCTCCCTGTCTCAGCAGGGTTGGTCGACGTGGTTGATAATCGCCATCGGATAAATGATTGCGACTCGACCGGATTTCGCCGTACGATCGTCGGTACTCTCGTCGTTCGACACTAACGTCCCCCTGAGACGTACGCGCCTGGCTCCGGCTGCCGCCGAGAGAACCCGTTTCACTCATTGGAATAATGCCAATAGATCCGTCCAAATCATGCAAACCCGAAACTTCCGCTGCACTTATTCGGCGAACTACCGTTCTCGTTACGTTACCCATCTCATCCGTAGAAGTGAATTCCTCATAAGTAGGTGGACGCGCTGAAATCGTTGTAACTGACTGAGCCGCGGAATCAGCGCCAGTAAACCGTATTCTCGTGCTAACCGGATCTGTTACCCGCGTGCTTACGGTACGCGTGATCACCTCCATGCAACCGTCATCGAGAGCACGATGAGTCTCAAAACGCGTAATCGTTGTAGCAAAGTCATCGCCCGCGCCCATTCCACCTGAAGAAGAGACCCGAGTTGAGGAGCTACCGACGACACCGACCGAAAAAGGTAGCCTTGTTTCGTCAACTGGAGTAGACAAAGCCTCTTCATCGTCTGCTGTTTTGAAGTCACCACAAAGCGAGTCGCGCTCGCCTTCGTCACCGTATTCTTGGAATGAGGCCATCGTATCTGAGCTCACCAAATCGGATTTTTCAACGACACCCGTTTCCTGACCATCGTCGGCAGACATCTCTGAAGTACTACTGGCAATTAAGCTGTCCCGATCGCTTAGTGCAAAATCGCCTATAAACTTCATTCCTCCAACAGCGCAGGCTGCTTCTGGGACAACTGAACTGTCGGCATCCGTTCGCTCGCGATACATTTCCAGAGAATCGCTGCTGACAAGTGAAATTGTAGGCATTCGAGTTGATGAAGCTTCGGTTTGCGGTTCCATAGGCAATTCGCCCTCCAAAGAGTCAATGCTGGTCACCATGCATGGTTCAACTTGGTCCTCAATACGTTCCACATGGTACCCATCTTGAGGAACATATTCAGGTGTAGTCATTCCGGAATCCAATTTTTGCATCGAATCGTCTTGATCACCGAAGCTCAAGCTGTGCTGATCAAAACTTGCGGCCGTTTGCCTTCCGCTCACCGAACTAAGCTCCTCGGTTTCGCTTTCCTCCTTTATGTCGGACAGTAACATAACGTCAACGGTATCTCCATTTTGGCCGTGCGCTCTCTCTTCACGACCTGTGGTCGTTGATTCGTCCAGTTCGCGCTCCAAACGCTCAAACTCCGCCAAAGAACTTTGTGAGCCATTGCTGCATCGTCGCTTCGCGTGGGAGACCATTAGTTCCGTCTCCGAACTGCTCAGGCTGTCACCTCCGCCACGAAGGTTAATCTCCCTTTCTAATCTCTCAAACTCGAGTAGCGATGCAGTGTCGGAGACGTTGTCAAAAGAGCCTTGTTTAGATCGCACGCGTGGCTTGAGCACCCTTCGCCGAGGCGAGTTGTTCTCTTCTTCGCTCGTCATTTCAAGCGCTGCCTCAGCTGAGCGAACAGAAACTGCCACTTCTGATACGGGAGACTCTTCCGTTGGTTCACCGCCGTCAAGACTGTCAGCAGACAGCGACAAAACATTATCGCTGACTTGCCTTTCTTTGTCTCTCTCTTGCTGGTCGTCAGTGGACTCTGGAAGACGAGGGCTTAAAATTGGCTCCTCCAAGCTAGGCAATGGAGCCGTTTCCATCATTGACACCATAACCCAATCTGCATCTGTTTCCTCCGACGCAGCATGCTCTTCCGGGAGCTTAGGCACTCTTTCAGCAGCAGGCTCGCGACCATAGCCTTCTTTGGGTTCGGTGACCGGCTCACTTGACCACATGGGCGTCACTTCGTCCAGAGAATAATGAAGAACAGCTGGACTGGACAGCTGAACTTCCTCAGCACTGGCTGAAGGTATACCGCTAAGTTCTGCAGCAGCCGAAGTCTTTTCATCATCTTCGCGGAGTGAATCCGGCGACAGACGGCTGCTGTATTGGTCAGATACCAATACAGCCTCACTAGGCATTTCTTCTTGGGGCAATTCTGCACTTTTCTGTCCTTCGTCCATCGTGCGCTCGAAAGTACGTTCGACGTCCGGTGCAACGGCTGACAAAAGACCGCTCAGGGAATCCGTCTCCTCTTCATGGATCCACATTTTACTTTGGTCCTTTGCAGGCGAAAAAATAGAACCTGATCTGGAAACTTCGTAAGTCTCAGGCATAGATGGTTTCCTGAAACATTCGCTGTCAGGACTCGCTGATGGCTCGGAGACAGTTTCCGTTAACCAAGCACCCGAAGGTACGGCATCATCTGGATAGAAAGGCTCAGCCTTTAGTTCCTCATAATTCAGCGTTCTAACTGGGTACAACACATGCTCCGACAGGCGTTCATCATAATGATCTGCAGAACTTGCAAGTTCTTCAGCGCTGGCTACAGGCATGTCTGGGGTTTCCATTGAATCACGGCTTGTCGTTACCGTAATAAGCGATTCAGCCTCACTCAGCTTTTTGGGTTCTAACTTCTCCTCCATCGAAGGTCTGCTCTGATCAAGCGACAAGAGCGCTTCAGGCTTCAAGGATTCGTCGGCTTCGGAATGAATGCACTTTGACTTGTCCGCTGGTTCTTGCGGTTCAAAAGGTACCGAAATAAGTTCTTCGTGAGTCAATGGATGAACAGTTAATTCGTCCAATCCTTCCAGTGAATACGTAGTATCAAACGAATACGGCATTTGATTGTCCACAGCTTGAGAGGTAGTCACCTCAGTGACTTCGTCCGATGACAATGCTGCATCGCTGGAGCTCTGGTCAGCTACCACCATCTCAGGGACAATTACATCTGAGCCAAAACTTTCGCTGCCGCTATGGACGAGGCGAAATCGCTCCTCCTCAAGTTCCTCGTAGCGCAGCACGTGCTCGACCTCAACGGCTGGATAACGTTCGACCACAAACTCAAGCTTTTGTTTCGCGATGACATCCTCCTGAGACCCATCCTCTTCCGGCTTCTCTTCACCCTTTGCGTGATCTTCCGAGGACGTTAACTTAGTGACATAATCAACGGATGACAGACCACTGTCTTGTGGGAGCCTCTCGCCATCGTCGTCTAATTTGGTGACGCTTTCCTGTGAGCCATAAAAAGGTAGCTCCGACTTACGTGCACCTTCGACCATCCCACCTTCAGGTTCTAATGGCATCAAAAATGGCCCTGCTGGTTCGCCAAGCCAGGAATCATACCCTTGCATTTCTACCAAGCGATCCGCGTCGCTTTCGCTCGCTACCGAGTAGCCTTGCAAGCTGTCAGTCTCCGTTGGGGAACTCTGTTTAGGCGTATGGTATTCAGCGCTGAGAGAATTGTCAGGAGACACCCTAGTTGCTTCGCCCGAGGTGTCACCCGTTTCCGACATCGTCCCAAACATGTACATAGTTTCTTCGATTGCAGTGTCCCTTTGCAAAGCAGTGGTCACGTGTTCCATTCCCTTACTCTCTTGTTCCTGCTGTTGTGATCTATCTCCAAATGAAAGTTCATCGTCAGGAGCAGCTTTAGATAAGACGAATTCCTGGTCTTCAGGGTAATATGGGGTGTCAACAAGAGCCGCCTTCTGTTGCTCATAGCTCAGCTTTTCAATGTGTTCAAGTGCAGCCTCCTCAGGATAGTTCGGACCAAGTGGCTCCTCAGACCCTTCACGGACATCCCAGTGACGTTGGCTGCTTTCACCAATTTCCACCTCTGGATGATAAAGATTAGAATGACGTGAAGTGAAAGACCCTTCAACGCTTGTTACGTGCGTGCCATCAAGACCCCGTTCCGTCAACTGTTCCACCTGTTCCGATTGCCTATCCGATTCAGCTGCAGTTACTTGACTAGGGAAACAAGTACCTTCAAGACCAGCAACTTCAGGCAGTGAACCAGCTAATTCAGAAGTAACTAAATCGGCAGGAAAGCCCCTAAGCTGGGTCTGGTCAACGCGGGATTCAGCCGCAGAGAACCAAAGACCTGTGTCGTAGTCTGTTGACAATTCCCTATCGTGCTGAAAAACTTCATCCTTTGAAAGCATTGGAGCAACGAAACCGAAAGCGCGTTGTTCGTTTTCTGGCATTTCTCCTATATCTAAACAACCGTCCTCTCGGCGAAACAGGGAATGCACTTCCGTTTGCTTAAGCTCATCATCGCAACTGCCGATTCCCTTGGCAAATCTTTCCTTCACCTCCTGAGGCAATTCCCACAAATCGTCATCACAGGAGAGAGTGTGTTCTAATTGTATCGACGTAGGTTCCTCGTATGCATGCTCTGTAGACTCCTCTAATTTCGGTTCTACCTTCATCGTAGCAGCTGGAACATCCAGGAAACTAGAACCTTCAAAGCTTTCCCTAGAAGCTTGCTCCCTTGCTGCTGATTCCTGGCCGTAACCTGCTCTTAGCTCATGTATACGTGCTGCCACTTCTACCTCATCCGAATATGGTGTCTCGATTTTGGCAATTTCCATTTGCGCGGTGCGGATAACACTGTCGACAAAGGATACTGTACGCGAGTCCGCTTCTAAGAAAGAAGGCAGCTCCTCGACAGGTACCTGGCTCACGGCTTCGAATTCAGGCTTATCTCCATACGTAGAACTTAAGCTGGTGATCGTTTCCTCTTTATCAGTAGTTACCTCACTCAAAACGGTCTGATAGGCATTCTCATATAAGGTCAGCACTTCCTGTTGAACGGTTTCTGCAGAAGAAAAGGAACCTTGTAGCTCACAGCTTTCTGTGAGTTTATATTTTTCCATATCTTCACCGGGTAGGTAATGCTCGGAGAAGGGGGACAGCACACTACCGGATTCAGCCATGTCAGTTTCCCCTGCAGCGAGTGCGTACTCGCCAGTATCCCCTTTCAAAAGCCCCTCAATCGAATGATCACCGGGAATGCCCATTTCGGGAGTCATTGCCGGCCTGCTAATCAGAGTTGTACGTTCACCTTCAACGACTGGCGATTCTAGCGCCTGCCCAACGGGAGAAATCATCTGCAGGCCTGAATCGCCTACGTAGCTGAGCACGTGCTCTGTAGGCTCTTGCTTCAATCGGTCAATGGTTTCTGCAGAGTCAGAAACAGAGTGCAAACTTGTAGGAACTCCTTCTACCTCAGCTGGACTCCTAAGTTCCTTAACATCATCATGAATGGGCTGGCCTGTGACAGATGGAGATTCTAAACCAAGACCAGCTTGTTTTGTTACATTAATGTCTTCGGGTTGGGATAGAGTGGCAGTGACGGTATTGGTGGGCACAATTTCAGTCAAAACCTTAACACAACCTGCTTTCTCGCTAGCGTGGACCAAATGCTCGACTGTTTCAGTTTTCTTGTGGTCAAACAAATCTACAACGGAACCTGAGCTGTCCTGCCCAAATTCATCTTCTACAATGGAGTGCGTCGTTTGCTCAAATTCTGATTCCAAATCTTTAATTCTTTCCAATCGGGTGTCTTCGGCACCCTGAATGGAAGCCTCAGAAACCTCTGATATTGGTAGAACAGTAGATATGGGCTCCCTTTGCGCAACGAGATCAGCAGAATCTAGTTTTTCGGCGACAGATTCCTTAGAGCGGCTAAAGAAGTAATATTCCTCGCATACTTCATTTGCAAGTGGTTTAACAAAAGAAATGTCAACCGAGTAACCTCCCAATTCGTCTCTTTTATCGAGCATTTCGTCTACCAAACGTGACGGTGCCTCAGAAATGGCAGTCGTGTCCATCAATTCCGGTGTAAGCTGCAAAGTGCGTTGGGGCATTCTTTCCTCGTCCTCCACCTTCAAGTCACGGTCACCAGGATGCTCAAACGCTTCCTCACGTAGGTAGGGTACTGATCGGCAAAGTATGTCAGGCTGAGGCGCTGCGCCCAGACTGTCAGGGGATAGTTCTGGTCTGTGTATTGTAACTACTGCGTCCGCTTGCTCCTCACCCTTAGCTAAGACAACAAAAAGAGATGCCTCAGCTGCACGCTCTGCCTGGACAACTTCGACCTGAGATTCCTGTCGGGATGCATCAATAGACGAAGGAAACGACCAATGGAACGTCTCCAATGAGCCGGCTCTTTCAAAGTACATTGGGGATTTTTCAGAGGTAACCTGGAACCATTCTGGCTGTTCATGAGCCCCCTCAATGTTCACTTGGGAAGCAGCTTCCGCTAGCACGTCATCTACCAAATACTCCACACTTTCCGTTGACATGAGTGCGGAGTACCTTCTCTCCTCCGTGGAATCACGTCTATCGGCAGCCAGTCTGGACTTAAACAGCGCCTCCGCCCAAGTTGGTCGATCTTGATCCGTCGCATCAGACGACGGAGACTGTTCGAACTCTGATATAGAAGTTTGCTCCTCACTTCCTACGACCTGTGCCATTCCAACATCCTCTAACGAATCTGTCTGGGTCTCGCTGCGGAAAATAAAGCGACGCTGAATAATTTCAGATGAGTGTTCAATCTGAGTGGACGGCATTTCCAAATTGGTCAAATGGACACGTTCAGGCTCAGAAATTTGTGCAGACAATTCAGCTGAATGAACCCTGCTCTCCAGCGAAGTCAAAGCTTCCTCACCTTGCCGTTCGTACGATTCGATCACCTGAGAAACTGCCGACTCCTCCGGCGAGCGCGCTAACACTTTTTCCATCGATAATCTTTTCTCTTCAGGAAACATTTGCTCTGCCTTGAGCGGGGACGCATCAGCCCCTTCTGCTTGTTCTACATCAACTGTTGAACTCTTCCTTTTCTCAACTACAACTCGGTAGGTCTTTTTAACCCAACCCCGTTCAGCAACTTGAAGCTCCTCCTTGTAATCAGTAATCATTGTTCCCTCCATATCGCCCACCAATTCCGTCTCCGTGGGCCCCTCGTCTCCTGGGACGAAAGTATCCACCTGTTGCTCAGCAACACCTTCACTTGGAATGGAGGAGGACATTCGACGAACGGATTCGTCGCCCATCGGAGATGAAGGTGGCACTAACTCGACAAGGTCATCTGGTTCCATCGCTAAGAGAAGCTCGATTGGTAAGGTTTCAGAAGCAGCGTCACTCTCAGGATGAACAACGACCGTTCGCTTGGAATCTTCCTGGGTCGTTTGCTCGTATTCTACTTTTTCAACGGCTGCTACCTTTTTCCGACCTAATCCTTGAAACATACTGCCAAACATGCCCATCACCCTTTCAGTGAACTTCATTTCCGTTTTCGTTTCTCCTTCCGCATAAACGTATTGGGCATCTGATTCGGCTGGTTCAGGTGGACATGTGAAACTCGCAGGGCTGGATTCCTTCACCTCCGTTTCAATCACGGATCGAGTAACACTGGCTAAAGATTCTTGAGAGCGACTAAACGCTGAGTAAAGGTGAGACTCCACCGAAGTTGAGGTGCTCCGGTCGAACGCTTCTGAAACTACCTTCTCCTTACAAACCTCAGTGGAAAGAGGATAAGCTGACACAGTGTAATCTTCAGACAGTGGTATTCGCACAGTTGGCGATTCAGGCTTGTCTGTTATAGGTTCGCTTTCCGGAGGCGCAAAAACGTCTGACGACAGTCGCCGTGCACCCAATCGTTTAACGGAAGGCTCTGATTCTGAACGAGAAGTGACCTCTCGAGGAACAACAGACACGTCGCGTACAGTGGAAACCTCTGACCACAGAGACTCTGGCGAAGAGACCTGACCATCTGCTGATTCCTGCGAGACATCCGGCTCGACCTCTTGACGCGGAGGAGTAATAGGTGAGCCTTCTATTGGAGAGAGAACGGCGTGATGATCAGATATGGGAAAAAGATCGGTTGGAATTACATCAAGCGGATGTTGCAACAGAACTGTTGAGTCAGGCAATAGATGACCTGGAATTTGCCGCCCAAGGACGGATGGTTGATCGAAAATCGAGGGAGATTCTTCCATCATAACGTCTGCGTGCAAAGTGCCGCTTTCTACTTCTCGAGAGATATCCGACGATTTGAACTTATCGTCTGTCCTGTCTCCAATGGTTGCAGAAGGTAAAAGGTCGACAGCATGTAACCTGTCCAAACTTTCGCCGCTAACTACAGAATCAGTTGATGCTGCATATCGCGCAGATGGGCATACCCCCTCAACAGCGTTGGAATAACCGTAGACTAGCGACGCGCGATCAGCGTCGTCACCATCAGTTCGAACAACGGGACCTGCAGACAACTCAGCGACAGCTTGCTCAACTGGACCGTGATCAAAGCGAGCGTTATAGGCAGTCTCGACAACCTGACCATCCCTGCTTAAATCAGAGATGCAGAAACATGATGCATCCTGAGCAGACCTTGGCAAAACGAACAAACTTTCAACTGCACCAGAATAGCCGTAAACAATGGACGGCTGTCCAACAAGACTCTCAGATGAGCTAAGCGGAGCGGTAGTACTAACAGCATTGGTAATCCAGTCTGGGTAGGATGTCTCCATTTCCACTGAACCGAGCGGCCCTTCCTTTACAATAGTTGCGCGTTCAGTTACAGTTCCTACCGCACCCTTGAACGCACCTTCCGCTAGATCTAGATTGCCTAATAATAAAGAAGCAGATATTGCAGGAACATCGCGTTCACAGCAAACTTCCGTGCTAACGCTTTCTTCTTGGCTTAGTTGCTCGCTTTCAGGAGAGGCCTGCAAAGTTGATGGCACAATGTCAACTTCCTCCAAGCCGCTATCCAAATCTATTCTCAGTGAGTGTACGTCAGTTCTTCTGTGCAACGGCCTAACCATCTCTTCAGGAAACACAGTGTCCACCAAGGATGTTTCGAACCAATCTGCACCACCGGATGCACCTTGGTCGAAAATAACTTCGCGCAAGTAAGAGTCCAAATCACTACTATCAGCTTTTGGAAGTTGCTCAAGAGAAACTGCTTGCTCACTGATCACATTCGAACTTGCAAAAACGCTTTGCTGCTCCTCGACGACAACATCGGTGTCAGCAGCATTATCACTTACAAAGGCAACGGTCGTAGTAAGCTCTGGCGAAACAACAAAGCCGGTATCCAAAACTTCGGATATTGCAGCAAGCTCATTAATGTCGTCTATCAAGTCCGATTGGGAATAAACAAGCGAAGAGGCATCAGCCCCTGATGGCACTTTGTGCTCAGCAAATTCAGTCTCGACAACCTCGGACGGTGGCTCCACGATGGAGATCGCAGCGCCTAATTCTCCCGGTAATGTTTGGGTCGTATATGCCATCTCGGCGTAAGCAGTAGATGCTGTATGTTGACTTTCGGGGAAATCAAAGTCTCCTAACGGCACAGTCACATGCAAATCTCCCGAAGGATGAATTTCGACTAGTTCCGGTTTGGTTGAAATCTCTCTGCCCAGCTCCTCCTTAATAGGCAGTGCTGCTGAATCGCTTAGCGCCACTGGAAGAATCGTTCCGACGACATGAGCTCTGAAAGCTGCAGCTCCCTTTTCGCTTACGACGAATTTGGTCTGTTCTAATTCCTGTGATTTTACAAAGGTCAAGTCCTGTTCAGCGGAAAATTCTTCGGAACTTAAGGGCACCTCAGGTTGAACATCTTCAATGCCTGGAGGAGAGTAGGAAAGCGATGTTGGCTTAGGCTGGCTTTCCACAGATGTCCATGTGAACTGTTCGTCAAACGGCTTTTCGGAAAACAGTCCTGCCTCACTAAATGGTTCAAACTCGTCTCCAACTGTCTCTATCTCTACCGATGGTTTCCTTCTGACAACATCAAGCGCATCAACTGCAGCTCCCTTTTCGCTTACGACCAATCGGGCCTGTTCAAATTCCTGTGATTTTACAAAGGTCAAGTCCAGTTCGGCGGAAAATTCTTCAGAAGTTAAGCGCACCTCAGGCTGAACATCTTCAATGCCTGGAGGAGAGTATGAAAGCGATGTTGGCTTAGGCTGGCTTTCCTCAGATGTCCATGTGAACTGTTCGTCAAGCGGTTTTTCGGAAAACAATCCTGCCTGACTAAATGGCTCAAACTCGCCTCCAACTGTCTCTATCTCTACCGATGGTTTCCTTCTGACAACATCAAGCGCATCAACTGCAGCTTCCTTTTCGCTTACGACGAATCGGGTCTGTTCAAATTCCTGTGATTTTACAAAGGTCAAGTCCTGTTCAGCGGAAAATTCTTCGGAACTTAAGGGCACTTCAGGCTGAACATCTTCAACGCCTGGA